>BRZM01002740.1:0-37773 GCA_033238685.1 Lates japonicus | reverse complement strand
AGAAGAAGAGAACATTACAACAAATAAAGCCATAGGTGTGTGTAGACACTGCGCTGCTCGCCGGTGACACCAACCTGAGTGAGATGGAGGTGTTGTTGCTGGTGGGACTCGGGGAAACAGAGTCTAGGTTCTTCTGCTGACTGGCATCTAAAACACACAACAGCTTATTACAGTTCTAAAGAGGCGTGCTGCGTAAAATACAGAGAAGAAGATGAGCGAACAGGTTTCTACCTCTGCAGGCTTTGAGCTGCTGGGTCAGAACTTTGCGGATCTCATTCACCCATGCTGTTTTGATTTCTGCTGTCGGAGCCTAGATGAGACAGATAATGATAGTTATAAACAGTAAACAGAGACGTGGTTCAAGACAGAGACAAAGCAGCTCAGTGACCTTACCTGGACTATAAAAACCTCTTCTCTGGAGTTGCACCAAATCTCAAACTTCTTGTTGTCTCCTTTAGCGTTCTCTGTAATGCCCACCGCACTCATCTAAGAGAGGACAGAAAGGACAAATCAGCCAGGTATCTTTTATTATACAATTTAGTACCAATCCAAACAACGTGAGCTTACACTGAGGGAGTGTTTGAAGCTGTACGACGGAGCTTTCTCGTATCCCTCCCCGTTCTCCTCCCTCCTCTTGCAGAAGAGCAAGGCCTTCTCGTGCAGGAACAGGTGCCGCTGCATGGGCTTGAACCGGGCCAGGTCCTTGACCTTGGCGTGACCTTTCTTGTGCTCCGTCCACACGCTGAAGGAGCCCTGCATCAGCAGACGACCCAGCTCTGACAGGTTACCCTGGGGAAAAGGGAAAGAAAGCCTGATGTGAGTCTAATCTGCGGGGCTTAAACTGCACTTCTCTACTGTGAGTGTAACTTCTCTGACCTCGTATCCTGTGATAGCGATGAGGTGCATGGAGTCATTAACAGCTTTCAGGATCCCCAAAATAGAGGAGAGAGCTTCCTGTAGGTCGTCACAGCCGTCACAGCCTTTACTGTACTTCAACAACTCCTGCAAACACAAAGAGAATATACTGAGTCTTCCCCGTCTTAGATAAACACACCTGTGGACACACACACAGTACGTGGGCTCACCTTAAGCAGTAGCTGGTACTTGGTGATTCTCTGGACAGGTTTAAGGAGGTAGGAGTCCAAACCAAGTTTATGTTCCAGCTTCTTCTGGCACTCCTGATTCACAAAACATAAAATAAGTAAGATGCCTGGAGTTTATTGTTTCATGTGAGCCACACAGAAGACAGTGAAAGGTGGAGGCTGACCTGGAAGAAGGCACAGTCGGAGCACTGTCTCCACAAGCTCTCAGAGCGAGGTTTGTTCTGGCAGTAAGCCTCGTAGATCTGCAGGTCCTTCATCTACACATTGAGGAGGAAACATTAATAAGCTGCTACAGCTCCTTATACGTAATAAGTCCAGGCTGGAATGTGTGTTTTTTTTTTTTCTTTGGTGTTTACCCGTTCTAAAAAGCAGCGGCCCACCAGTTCTGGACAGTCAGTGTACGCTTCCAGTTCTTTTAGAAATGTCCTGGAAACAAACAACGCACCACAAATACTTTTTCTCTTAAGCAATAACCACAAAGCAGCCAAGATATTCAACAGCACTTGAAAAATAAACTTAATATTCTCGTTCCTGGCCAGTCTAACTGTCTGAAAGAAGCAAACCTCTTATGAAACTGGTAGATTTCCGGCATGTTGCCAAACAGGATGTCCTTCTTGCTGAGCAGGGTGCTGGGGATGAGGTGGGCCATGGCGGGGTTGTCCATCTCTGCTGCATAGCCCTGGAGTTTAATATTACACATCAACAGATCACATCAACACCTTACATTTCCTCTCTCTACTCTGTCTAGACTGGAGTTTAAGCCAGAGACAACACTCACCTCCAGCACGCACAGTAGCTCCTCCACATACGCTCTCTCTGTCTCCAGCAGCTCATTCATCACATGACTGGAACACACACAAACCAAACCTTGCAGTTAATCAGAATCAGCATGAATGCCGTTAGACTGCAACCTTAGCTCTCTAACTCAACAATGAATCCCTATGACTGGAGTCAGCTCACTAACTCTTTTCTTTTCTATGACTCTCAGGGTGACCTTTGACCCCTTACCGACGAAGTACTGCCAGGTTTTCCTCTTCCTCTGAAAGAGAAGCATGTCTGGTGCTGCCATTATGGATGGGAGACTCCACCTGGAGAATTCATTCATACAGCACGTATTCAAATAATTACAGCCGTATTACTTAGATGAAACATCTCTTTTTAAGATCAAACATGAAAAACCACTGTGTATTTACCTTTTTGCAGATGGCGTTATCTGCAGAGTATCTCCTCTCTTTTCTCTGTTGATCTGAAGGACAAAGAGAAAACAGTGTTTTTTATCGCCTTGATATATGCAGCTGTCTTTCTTTAAATCACTTTATCCATCAATCTGGGCGTACTGGGAGAGGACTGTGGAGACTTCACTTCAGGTCTTGGTGCTACTGGCTGGACTGGTCTGGTCTGTTTGGCGGCGAGCTTCTTCAAGCTGATGCGTCTCTTCTCGAACATCTCCTGGACGGAGCTTTGCTTCTGGAAAACTCTCTCTACCTGGTCCTGATGGGAGACCAGATTTTGTAGAAGAGTAAATCCAAGGTAAAGTTTGACCTCATTTGGAAACATCATGTATAAATGTCTGTCTTCCTACTGACCCTGAGCTGAGTAGTGAGCACCGCCTCGTACTGGCAGCAGATGGCGCCGCGGTCGGCGAGGGTGTGCAGCGGTGCCGTGTCCAGGTATCGCTCCAGTTCTTGCAGGGCTGCTTCGGCTCCATCCTGGGACTGACAGCGGTCTACCGGCTGGCTGGCCAACAGGAAGATCCCCTCCTCACACCACTGTGATGCCTGGTGGGGGAAAGGTTTTATAGAAGTCAATAACTTAACTCATCTTTTGTTATCTCTCTTGCACAAATTGAGCCACGCACTCCTACCTTCTCCAGCGCGTGGTGTAGCTCCATCGCCCTGAGCAGGAAGTTCTTCTTGCTCCTCAGGGTGGAGCTGATCTCCTCGCAGACCCCTCTCAGCTCGCTGCACTTGGGCCTGATGGAGTCCTCGGCGTAGTGCGAGTTTTCTATCAGCCGGTCACCCTCACAGGCCAGGGACAGGGCACGGTCTAGTACGTCCTATTGAAACACATTGGAGAGGTTACATGCAGAACATTGGCTGAGCGGCAGGCAGCAGAGGAAGCATCATCAATCAGTTGTTGACAGTAAAACAACTCCCTCTCCTCCATCCTCCGCCTCTGCTGCATTCAGAGTGAAGTGCTCATTACGTAATGCTGGATGGAGTGGGACACCTACATTATACAAATAAAGATTCAGTCAATCTTTAGGTTTTTAATCCACACCTGCACACAGGTCACCTCTCTCTCTCACACATCCACATCCATTCATATCAGTGAGTGGGGGATGGAGCAGGACATTGATTCCATCATATGGCCATATGGCTTCAAGGATGCATCAAAGGTGAAAGTGTTGAGCATGTGTTTTCTGTGCCACGTGAGCTGCAGGATGAATCATGTTTGTGTGTGTGCGCGTGTGTTTGTGTCTTACACAGGCCTTGTCCTCATGGACGCTGAGCTCTCGGAGGACGTGCTCGGCGTGGGCGGGGCTCACGCTGACCTCAGAGAAACCCGACAGTCTCTCCGAAGTCACATCAAGGTGGGCACGCACCTGGAAAACACACACGCGTTGTTAGACCCAGGTGTAGGTGGAGCTGAGTAACTGTCCAAAACTATGTTTCCCATGAACTCACTTCACGGAAGTGCTGTTCAAAATGGCGCAGCTGCAAACACTGCTCCAGCTTAGTGCGGTGACGCTCCCAGAAGTCATCAAACGCCGTCTCCGTTTCGTCCAGCTGACCCAGGAGTCTGAGGAAAGAGATGGGATAAGAGGAGACAGGAGGAGAGGAGATTCATTCATGTATTCAGGGACATGGTCTTTATCTATTCATGTATCCATTCATCCCTTACTTTACCTCTGCACAGTAGCCAAGTTCTCCAGTTCATCATGGGTCATGTTGTATTCAGGGTCTGTCTGTAGAGGCTCGTTGATACAGTCCAACAGACGTCCCCCTTGAGACAGCGCCACCTGCAGGTCTTCCTGGATATTCAACAGATTATTTTGTTAAAACACAGAGAGACATGCAGTATGGTTGGGGTGACAGGTAGAGAAGCATCTCTGACCTTCATTTTATCCTTCTTCAGAGTGTGTGTGTGCAGCAGGTTGGTGGTGGCCTCGGCGTCGTTGGGTAATTCCGTCTCTGCGAGCTCAGTGCCAAACGCCTGCAGAGTCTGCGCCGTGGTCTTCACCATGAGGGCGAATGCCTCGATTGCCTGTGGAGGATTTATGCTTGTACGTCACACAGCATGTGAAACAAATACACAGCAAACATGGCGGCAGGAGTGTGTGCATACAGTGCGGTGTGAGATCCAGCTGTCATGGCAGTATTCCTGCGTGCCTCCCAGCTCTGTGGTCAGTTGTCCTGGATCGATATAAGCATGGAGCTCAGTCACCGAACTCAGCATCACCACCTGATTAAAAACACATACCATTGATTATATTAACACATTATATGAAGTATTATTGTTGAATAGCAATAGAGCAAGAGCAATAAACAAAGAAGGAGAAAAGGTGTTTCTAGGTTGTTGTCAGACTATTCAGGCTCTCGTAGCTCTACAGTGAGTTACAGTGACCTAAATAATGCTTTCAGTGAGTCACAAAAACGCATGCATTATGTAGGGAGAGATTAAGCACAGACTCATGCAAACACGTGCCGCGTGAAAGTCATACAGCACCTTCATTTTGAACTCATCCCTGTTGAACTTGAACAGGAAGTCTGACAGAGTCCGCTGGAACAAAGTAGTGGGACGCAACACCAGAACCAAGTGCAAGTTCCCTGGAAATGAGCCCTGAGACAGAAGAGAAGCATATCATCAGTCATTTTAGAGGAAATCAAGTGTTGAAACAGTCTGTCAGGATAAAGATCAGTGATCTGTATCCACTTATATTTTGACATTCATAACTTGGCTTCTTATTTCTTCGCAGTGTAGTTGAAAGTAAATGTCACAGACAACAATATTGGATTTATAAAACAAAAGGAATAGCTGCTAGCAGAAAAAGAGGAGACAAAAAACACGAAAGCCACATGCAGGACTTTCACACCTAATGCATTAATACACTCTTATCTGATAGAGTTGTCACAGTAGCTAAGTTCAATTTCAGATCATCTGATGCTTTTACTTCACAGCAACAGTGATTCACCTCACAGATACTCTGTAATCAAGTGTTTATTCTGGCATTTTCTTTGTATCTCTCGATGAAAAACTACAGTTCACAGGTCAACAGAGGTCAGCCAAGGAGAGGTCGTGTGGTGAGACCAAGGACAAAACGGGCCGGCCAGGCCAGGGCTAGCTGGTTAGCATGCTAACTTAAGTAAAGTCTTGGGTTAATAGAGCTGAGGTGATCAGTCCTGAGTGTGAAGCTGTGTATGAATCACCATCCCTGTGCTGCAATCCTGAGCCAACCATGAAGAGGTTATTCCAGGATTTAATATCCACTAAATCTCCTACATTTCATCACAGTTGTTCCCCGGTTATGACTTCCATCGACAAAGCTGTGACTGCAAGGTGTATTTTATTAGTCCAAAGACTTTTGTTCTGCCATAGTTTTTTTCCCCCCTCACCTCCACACTAACAGGTTAAAAGCGTAGAATTGCCTTTACACAGACAACAGCCCAGGAGGCCACTCAGCTGAAAGACTATATTGGTTATGGTTTCCTCTGAAACCCGGGGTGAATTGCTCCACCCTGTTAGGCATCATAAATCGATGTAGGGTGACATGTACACACGCAAAGACACACACTCACTCATGCACACACACACACACACACACACACACACACACTGGGCCAGAGGCTAGCTCGGGAGATGTGTGACAAGCTCATGAAATCTTCAGCTGTGCCATAAATAAAGTCTAAGTAGAGACATGATAGGAAACTGAAATTATTCAAGACGGTTGAAGCTGGAAGAAAATTAGGGCAGAAAGATTTATTTTGCTGAGAACATGTTGTTATTTTTAAACTGTTATTTGAGGATCACCTCTCAGTCAAACATCCTGATTTTCAGTGGATGAAATCTGAGAGTGACCCTATTATCTTATCTGGAGATATTCTGTAATAAAAGGCACTGGTTATGTTGCATATTTGAGGAAACTGGTGTCCACAGTCTCTACAAAATGGTGCCACCCGCTGACTTCATCCATCATCATGAAGCCGACATTCATCTGAATCACATCCCATAAAAAAACAAAAAGCAAAAAAAAAAAACCAAACAAGCCACTGCCGGCGCTGTGATAAAATGATGTACATGGCTCTAATTTAGTCTACAAGGAGACCTGCGCTCACGCCGAGGCGCGCACACAAGCACATACATCATAGTCATGAAATGCCTGCACGGTGTCGCCATGGAAACCACTCTCCTTGGAAAATGCATGGAGAGAGAGATGGAGGGAGGGAGAGAGAGAGAGAGGGAGGGAAAAGTGCATGACGGAATGCTGGGGAGTGATGATACAGGGAGACAGAGAGTGTGTGTGTGTGTGTGTGTGTGTGTGAGCCAAATTAAGGAGAGAGACTGAGAGCGATGGAGAGTCCTCGTGGAGGAGTCTTCTCAAAAGTGTCGATGGTGCTGCAGCTTTTTGCTTTTTGCTCTTCCACTCATTTATTTTTGGCTCACACACACACACACACACACACACACATCACACCATACATACACACACACACAACACACACACACACAACAACACACACCCCTGCCTGCCATGATGCTGATGAAAGACAGCCAGGTTGGAAAATTCAGCTCTCGCTCTGTGTGGTTCCTTTTTCAAATTTCCACCCAAACTGACAGCTGACACACACACTACATGCTCCCTTACACTGTAACACTTGCTGCTCTAATTATAGCAAATTACATCAGCAGATAATAAACTGTATGATACATTAAAAACAGCAGAATAATTATAACCAGCAAGGCGTAAGTATCTTAATTACAAGAGAATATACATGTTATACTTTTTTTCTTTCTTTAACTGAGCTGGTTCCTCCACCAATAAAACACCATCTGTAATTGAAACCCATTAAATTCAATAAAGCCTGAGAGGTCTTGGTTTAATTCGTAGCTCTGCATTAACATGACAATACACACTCTGCTCAGTGCATCCCCCCCTGACAGATGATTACATGCACACACACACACATCCCTGGAAACACACTTATAGATTAAAGCCATGCACACACATCTTGCAGATAAAAAGCCATGCATTAATAAATGATAAGGATTAGAATATAATTTTCTGTTGACCGGGCTGATTTATATTCTTTTGGCGAGGACGCGGGGAGGAAAAGCACTCCAGCCGTGTCCTCTAATGACATCCACATTGTCCTCTTGGGAGTTGGGTAGCCACCATATTAAACCACCTCCCTCCACATGCCCCAAACCCCCTTTTTCCCTCTGATCACTGCTTCTGCTTTTGGACCTGGAAACAGTCCAGATTATGGTGTTGAATCATGACAGACACTGCTGTACTACAAGTGTGTTTTCAGCTGCTGCGTGCCTGTTAAAAGTGATTTGTTTTAACAATTTCAAGCCTCTAGTTGGCACCAGCTGATGGAGCCGTCTGTGTCTTCGCCCCGCAGCCGTGTTCTCGTAGCATGCCTGAACGACTGCATATTTATTACCCTAAATCACAAAGATGGGCTGCAGCAGAGATAAAGGTGTCCCATCGTCATTTGACTGCAGTGCATGTGGATTCAACTGGTTTACCCTCATTAAATCCTGGTATTTGTGTGATGGATCCACAGACAGATTTTGGAGGAAACTGGAGGAAACTGTTGCTTTAGTTCCTCAGTCACTGATAAGGTCATAAATGACTAGAATGCCTGTTTAAGGTGATTCAGTTTTCCTTGATAAACAAGTGTGTAAACACATTAAGTAAGGGGCTTGGTTTCATTCATTTTCCAGTGCAAAGAAATCATAGGATTTAAGGCTCCTCTTGGAATTTCTACACTGTGAGAGGAGCCATTGTTGCTAATTTCATGGTGACAATCAACTAGAGGTCACAGTACAACACAGTACATGAGACTGACACCTACAGTCCAGCGCCATCTGCAGACAATAAGACGACAAACATGGCAGTGTGTAAGCATCTGTGCACTAATCTCTGGCTTTCCATGACAATACTGTCCATTCCTCTCTTTTTTTTTTGTCTTTCTTTCAGGCAAATGTCAGCGGTCGACCTTGAACAGCCTTGAACGTCTCACGGGAAGACGAACGACCTTCATCCTCCAGTAAGGCCGCGTGTCATTGGCTGGTGGACAAAGCACGCGTGTCCTAGGACATATACAGTGCCATAGGGGGACTGAAGGAGGAGAGACACTCCTCTCACCACCTGCTCTTCATGCCTTCAGGTTATGTTATAATGCCGCTTGCTTCCATCATGGACTTCACACACTCTGCCTTTATGTATTCTGCTCTCCTTACATGAAACATGAACAGGATTTAAAGCTGAAACACCTGGTGTGTCTTTGTGAATTTCCTGTAAATTTAAGGATTTGGGGACAGATGAAATAAGAAGCTGTCTTTGCTAAGTAAAGTCTGGATTTAAGAAGCTTTCCTCACTTGAAGATGCTTCTTTGGATCCCCTGATTGCTTTTTCTTTTTATACATTACTCCCCCTTGCTATCTTTTTTATGCTGTCTTCTTTCTTCTTTTTTCAGGATATAAATGAAGGCGAAAATGTTTCTTTTCAAGGCGCGGTGCGGGAAGGAAAGCAGAGGGCGACCGCAGGGGGCAGAGAGACAGTGGAAACACAAAAGCAGAACAGATGAGTGAGGTGAGGGATGGAAGAAAAGAAGAGAGAGAGAGAGAGAGAGAGAGGTGATCAGCAGGAGAGGTGAAGGCAGGAGGGGAGATCCTGCAGAGAAACCTCTGCCTCCATGCTGATATAGTTCACTCTAACTACCTCTCTGAATCATGGGGTTTCTGCTGGGTATGATAGAGTGTGAGATCATTGTATCTTTACTTTTTAAAATCTTTCCTCTGTATTGTGGTTCAGTGACTAAGACTGAGCAGAAATTGGATAAAGGCAATCCAAATCAGCTATGAACCAACTCTCTGTTTGTTTGACTCCAGGCCTGGCAACTCGGATCGCATCTCAGACTGGATCCACCTGGAGTAAATCAGACCACTCCAGGTAGACCCCGTCTAATCAACCTAAGTGGGTCAAGATGCGCAAAGGCCGAGCCAGGCATGAGAACAAGCACAAGCGCAACGAACTTGACGTTCAGCATCAGTCTGGGAGCTGCAGTGGCCTGCAGCCGAGACCCTGGTGTCCGAGCACCAGCCACCTGGAGTCTCCTCCATGAATAGAGAAAAACTGTTTTACACTGTAGGAGTTACTAGTTGTGATATATTTTATTTAAGCAAATTAAGTAAATTAATTGATTAATTTCTTTTCTCCCCACTTATTGGATGGAATAAGATAACACACACTGAATGGTCCATTATGACTGATGGGGCAGTGTCTTGAGCGTGCAGATGTTTGTATGTGTACAGATTAAACTGACTTGGAGGAGTTCAGTTACTAAAGCCTCATAATGACCTACTGCTACAGTGGGGACAGTTTCACAGAAAACACCATGGGTGCCGTCGTAATCAGTGTCCAATTACCATATATTAGCATATATCTGCATAAATTAAACATGTTAAACAGTGTAATACAAGATGAGCATCTTAACAGCAGATGTGGTGAGGCTTCATCCACGTGTTGGCAGAGCTGGTTAATCAGGATTCCCAGGTGGAAGACAATGCAAAAATCAAGGACTTTAAATAGAGAACGCCAAATATGAGTGAATGAAGTACAGGAAAACCAAAGAGAAACACATATTTCATAACCTTCATTTGATGTTTCTCTTGTAGTTTTTGGATTTTGTTCACAAATTTGGCTTGGATGAAAAATGTCTGTTTTCCTCTTAGAGTGATTTCAAACTGAAATACATCAGAAAGGGAGCTGTCAAGACAGTGTTAGTTTCTGGAAACCTCACCCTGAACACACACTCCTTTCAGACATAGCTCTTTCCTTTTCTACTTTCATCATTTTTCATATTAAGAAGCTCAAAGAGCAGCGATCAGGAGCAGTCTGATGTAAATCCTCAACTCTTCCACTGCTCTGCCTTCTTCTTCTTCACTCTTCAATTCATCATCTTAGACAGGAGTGGAAGTTTTACACTGTCCAGGAAGTAGGCTAGTAGGCTAATGGCACACTGATACAAGGCTGATGGTAAAAAAAAAAAGAAAATTACAGAATGAGACTAATGGCTCACACAGCTTGGACTTTCTATTTCCGCTCCAACAGGACTGTATCTCATTGCACACACACACTATGTTCACACGTTATGAGACTCCCGCCACCCACTCCAGCATAATATGCTATTTTTACCTCCCATCCTGCCTTGTTCCAACATCCAGAGAGAAAAAAATACAGTAGCCTAATTGCCAGTACATGTCCCCCATATGTCAGCCAAGGAATGTAGCTAATCTAGAAACACACACACACACTTATCAAAATAGTTTTTTTCGCTAGCAACGCACACGAAAAGAACAAACATCCATTACTCTAAGTGGTGGCAAACCAAATTATACACACACACAGCTGACACCAGCAACTACACCCACAGATCCGTGTTTAAACAGGCATTAGCACATGTAGAGTAATACACACACACCAAGACAGCTAATTGTAGGCATCAGAGGCACTCCATCAGCAAATGGTGCGTACATACAAACTGATTCAGTATTGAAAACACAATACTGGATCTTACCGTATGCGGAGTAGGGTGGCCTGACGGCGGCCCATCGGTCCAGTCGTCTGTCGATGACCAGGATGAAACCCACTCCTGATGCTGCAACGCTGCAAGAGAGAAGCACACGTGGTTATCACCAGGGAAACCACTTTATTAAAGTGTGTGTGTTTGTAAAATACGTTTAAATTGTTAAGGTTTACGCAACAGGTCAAACTACTGAACGACTGAGCTTTTAGGAACGACCCTAATCACTGAACATACAACAATGACCTGTAATCCTCAAGTTAAGCAGCAGGGCACCGCATTTCCCAGAGTCCACTTGTCTCTCCAACAGTATTGCAGGTGCTGTGGTGTCCTTGTCTTTGGATTTAAAATGTAAAATGCATCATTTTCAGTCCACCAGAGGAGAGTGCCAGGAAAGGCTGAAACCATGGTGCCTACTGCCTGGGTGTGTCTGTAGTCATCATTTGTCATCAGTGCTGATTACGAGAGACCCTTGTGATTACCATGGCAACCTTGGCTCTGCCATAAATGTGTGTGTGTGAAAATCTTGCCATTCATTCCACAGGCTGGGCCATATGTAGCAGCCTCTATTAAGCTAATGCGTGTGTGTCAGTGTGGTATGTGCGTGTGTGCGAATGCAGCAATGCCAGCAAAGGTCCTGCTGGACAAACTGACATGTATCCTGACACCTAAACACACGAGCAAAAAGGATGAAGATTAAAGCACAAAACACACACACACACACACACTGTGGGGGCAAACATACGAATACTGCTGAGCTGGTCCATCTGGGTATCACTATTAGCCAATCTTTCATCAGCACACACATACATATTAAGAAAATGAACACACTACAGTACCCAGTGAACGCTGCGACAGCAAATGCTCAATCCATCGCTAGTGGGAAAAAATATTCAAACCACATGAATGAAGCCAGTTGAATTGGGAAAATCTTTGTTGGTTCCAGGACAAAGATAAAAATCCTTATATTCATTAAAGAATACCCAAAAATCCAATCTTCTCATTTTTCCTTATTACCCTGTTGTCAGTGTTCAGTTCCTGCATCCACAGTCATCTGTTTGTAGCTCGCAGGCGGAGAGAGGTGACCGCTCACATCCTTAAAGAGCATCTCCCTCCTCCTCCTCCTCCTCCCTCGGCTCCTCCACCACCACCACCACCACCACCACCACCCGCTTCCCACCCTCAGCCAATTGGAGCTAAGCTCTGCATCTTGCTGTTCCCACCCCAACAGCCAATCAGAGCTCAGAGCGCAGCCGATTGGCAGCAGGGTGCACATAGCCGGTAGGGGAGAAAAGGAGGAGGGCTCAGAGAAAGGAAGGGGGGATATGAAAGGTGATGAGCCGCAGAAAAAAAAAAAAAAAAACCTGATACACAGCAAGGCCACCATGCCCACACACACACACACATATGTGTATATATATATAAACAGATGAATACATCTCCATCCTTTCTTCTACATATAATTACGTATGTGTATGCAAGAGTATATGTGTGTGAGGGGAGTGCAGCACTCAGCAGTAAAGGAAAGGTGAAAGAAAGGGAGGGGAGGTGAGAGGGAGGAGGGACAGGGAGAGGGAGGAGAGAATAAAGGGGGAGAGAGGAGGAGAAATAAGAAAGAAAGAGGAAAGGAGGTGTGGGTTATGATTTAATTTGAATTTAATTAGCAAAACAAATCATGCTACGTTTAACCTCAAGCCACACCCAAGACCCTTCTGTCAGGACTAGGGTTATTATGGTATTTTATTTTGAAAAACACTTAAAATTATATGCATATTCTCTGTACATTTGCATCAAGATCTTCCTATCTTTAAATCTTAAGCACCATATTTTATCCTTAATTTTTTTATTCTCAAAACACCCCTTTTTCTGTAATCTTTCATTCTGTAAAATCTATCGTCTTTTTTCTGTCCTTGTGGCATCCCTCTGGTATTGTGCTGCCACCTGCTGGGCTCCACGGTATTACACTCATTTGTTTGGCCAGGTCTCTTCATAGTTTGTTTGTTGTCACACACCAACAAGGGGCTAGTGTGTATGTGTGTGTGTGATGCTAACCTGGGGATGCTGGTGAGGTAGCTGAGGACGTTTTGGACCTCCTCCTCCTCCAGCTCACCAAAAGCTGGGAACTCTGGGAAGATGATGATGGGGCTGCCGTTCATCCCGCGGCCCCCTGGAGACACAGAGGGTCAGGGTGGGAGATCATAGAAAGGTCAGAGTGATATCCAGGCAGTGGCAACCTGAGGTTTTGACATGTTGGTCTGTCATGTTTTGAGCAGAGAGACGTCTCAGACATGCACCAGTGATACATGTTGAAGAAAACCTCAGTTAAATATTTCCCAAACCTAATGACTGTACAAAAGACAAAGCAAAAAGGGCCTCACACACACACACATACATACACCACACATGGCCTTGTCTCCCTTTCGTTGGTGGGTCAAGTTGCAAAGCAGATCATCACGCTGATAAATTATTCACATGCCGTCACTGGACAAGTGTTATCATCATGGTAACCCAACACAGGACCTTAAGTGTGTGTGTGTGTGTGTGTGTGTGTGTGTGTGCGCTTTCACTGCGCATATGTTTGCTTTGCGTTGCTTTTTGTGCATTTCTATGTGAAATGTGATTCGCCAGTGTGTGTGTCCTATCTGGGTCAGTCTGTCATCAGTAACCGACGAAAGTGAAACTTTTCCTGCAGAGTGGTCCTTCGCTGACTGAGGACTGGGAGCAGCAGAACTCTCTCTTTTCTCCCTCTCCTCTTTCTCTGACTCGGATTTTTGCACTTTAACAAAAACCTTTTTTCACATGGCTTCATACTCCACCTCATTATTTTGCCTTAAATGACCTTTTCAGTCGTGTTGGAATTTTCTAACGGGGGGAAGGTGCCATGTGATGTGTGGTCTGCTGGGCTGCGGCTGTATGCTCTGTCTCAGCTGCCGGCTATTTCTGTGTTCAAATTGTCTGTAATAAAAATGGCTTGAATACAAAACATACAGCATAACAAGCAGAGATCCCTTATGGATTAAGCTCTAACACATTAGTACATAATCCAGAGTTGTTGAGAGGACATGATGTGTGTTTTTGTCTTACTTGAATTTGATATTTAGTGAAACGGCACTCAAGAAAGCTAAAATGAACAAGGCACAAAGTTCATTAAGTCAGTGCTTTTAGAGCTACAGCCCACAGGATGAGGCCTCAAGTGTCAGACAGACTTGATTTTTTTTACTTTGTGGCTAATGTATCCGTCCCTACACACATATAAACAGAGAAAAACTGTCCTGTCGTACAGAATGATCTTTCAAGTGATGCCACTATAAAGACTTAGCAGAGGTGAAGCTATTTCTGGGATCTGGATGACAAATCTGTGTTTGCATGTTTAAAATGTTCCGTTGTCAAAAGACCTTCCTTTTACTTTTAGCTGCAATTTTGTTGTCAGTGTTTGATAAAAGAGAAAAAGCTGTAAAGAGAGCAGACTTAAAGCTTTCAACAGATTTAGCACAAGTAGAGAGAGGATCTGTAAATGAAACTAGTACAAAAATTAAAGGCAGATATTTAGATAAAGGCCAAATTCAGGGCAAAACAAAGTCACAAAAATGACCCCAAAGAGCTTATGTCTAATGCTTTGCACTAATAACTCTAATTTGTTCAGTGCTTACATAAATCCCCCTTTAGTTTACCTGAATGTATTTGAATCTAATCTAAGCCTTGCTGCCTGTTTAGAAACAAACTAACTCTCTGGGGTCACTAGTTCATCCTGTTCACCCTCCTCTGTAAGTCTAACACAATAATTTAACTGTGTTACATTGCTTCATTTAATTACATTTGTTGAACTACGTGCACTATTACTGTTGGAGAAATGTAGAAAAAGAGGTGTTGTTAGCAAATGATTATTTTCAGTCGCAGTTAATTTGTTAAATTTGCTTAAATTGAGCTATTGAGCATGAGTTATATTTGAGCTGGCTGACTGTAACCCTGGTGCAGTGCCCCACATCCCCGGTGAGTGCAGTATGACGGTCGGAGGAGAAACAAGTCAAACCAACCTGGCAGGATGGCAAACTGTTTCTGGAGTTCAGAGCCAATGTCAGCATTGGGGACCATCCTCCCTCTGCACGATATCATCTGGAGACAAAGAGAGAGAGACAGAGGTAGATTTGTTAGATGACAAAGAAGAAACTTTCGTTGTAAGGAGCCTGTGGCTCACTGGTTATGTTCTCATATGGAGCCAATGATCCAGTGTGACCAGTGTTGGTCTTTACATATCAAACAGCTGACCCTTTTATTACCAATACATCTACTTCAATCAAGTTTATATAATATAAAATACCCCTTGTTGTTTTCCTGGCAACCTTTCTTAGCATTGCTGTCAGACAGGAAAAGAATTTAAGATTTAAGAAGTGACTGATTCCTTGTTTTGTTATATATATGTAAAGTGAACGAGTGAAGGATGCCAGGGAAAAATGAGGAAAGGTGGAAATAAAGAGGAGAGTGAAAGAGGAGAAAGTGAGGTATAGAGACACTAACAGGGGATGAAGTAAACAGCATTTGGATTTCCTCTTCTCTCTGGTCAAGCTGGATTACAGTAATCTCATTTAGCTCTCCGAGACATGTAGACACAGAGTTATTGGCACAGAGACAGAAAAGCGTTTCTCCCACCCGCTCGTTGTTGTGTGACCCATGCATGCCAAACACAACCAAGAGGACTGTTAATTGTGTACACATCACAAAGCATCTGTGAATGAAAACTGAGGATTTTTTAACGTCATCTCAGAGCATCACTGTGAAGTGTGTGAGCATATAGACAAAGGCTGGCACTGTGACTGGTGTGAGCGGAGTGTGGCGAGGTTTCCAGGCAGTATGGCGGGACTGGCAGGGAGAGGCATTAATTACCATCTCAGTGTAAACCAAACAAACTGCTCACATTTTTAGAAAGGAGCCTTCCACACAAATCACCCCACAGGGAGAAGCTCTTCTGACAGATTTTAAGGCTCCAACACTGGGAGCAGGGCAAAGATAGTGTGCTAGTTTTAATCCCATTGAGAATAATCTGTTGTGGGTGAAGAAAGTGCTTACAAAAAGAGACAGCTATGGTCAATCTGCTGTCCATCCAACTTCAAGGACTCAAGATTTCTTTTCTTATACAGAGGTTAGCATACTAACCAGCTAGCCGTCATAATGCCACTTTAGTCCAGTATCAGAGGATAGAGAAGTAGCGCTGCCCAGAGGACATGTTCTAACATCAAGATTTGACTTGTTCAAGTCACGGAAAAGTAAAGTATGAGAAATAAAACAGCTGACCTTTTATCAACTTGAATATTTAATTATTAAGCTTTTGCATATGAATCAATATAAACACAGTTTTAAAGGAAAATTCTGCATCACTTTCACTGTCAGACCTGAAAGTCTTGAGATTTACTCATAATGTCTTGTGTGACAGCATGCAAAGTTATGGTTAAATAAAAAGGTACTGACCAAAAATGGAGGCTAAAGCAACCCACACAATACAGACACCATACTTAAGCACTGTAAGTGGTCATACAACGAGCATTCTCCATCATAAATATAATCTCTTATTCTGACTTCTGTAACCTGTGGCGCTGAGGACACTGTTGTTTTCTGCAGCAGCACCGTATGATGAAGAAACCCGGCAGATTAAGAGCTTAGGTCGTCCTCAGTAATGCTACATACAGTGTGTCAGCGCACCAATGGCTAGACAGTGACTCATGCCACATACTGTAGGTCTCATGTCTCGTGTGTAGTCCACACTTAGCACAGAGCAGCATGTGTGAGCAGCTGTTTACAGGATGTTTGGGATGCACTCTATGACGATTAAATAGGTGGCACAAAATGCATGTAGCTGTGGTCAGGCAGGAATCTATTATACTGGAGGTTTACAACACTGACTGGCACACACACACACACAGTAATAATGCCAGTAAATCACTGGGCACGGCTCCAGATATCAGGGGATTACATTAAGATGTCAGGACAGTGACTCAGGGACCATTCAGCTTCTACGGACACCAATAAGAACATCCCGGACCAGACAGCACACTGAAAACATATACGACATATCCATTAGGACATATACAGAAACAGGAGATGGAACAGAAAGGAAGAAAAGAACAAAAGAGGAAAGGAAGGGTGTAAAAGAGAGGAGGTATGCATTTTTGAGCAGGATACAGTTTAAAGAGATGGTTAGCATAGCACTAATGCAGGTCCACTTTAATAAACCTTAACAGACCACAGAGCTTCCAGCAAAGTCAACCAGCCTGTAATTTAACCAAAAACAGCATCTGTGCTGTAATTAGCCTCCAACTACACCACAAACCAGAGAGGAAGAGCGAGACGAGAGGAGAGGAGACGAGTGAAGAGGAGAGGAGAGGAGAAGAGGGGAGGTGCCTTCGAGCTTGGCGCTGAGCGCTTTACTCTAATATTACTGTACATATGATATGTATGGGGAAGGCTCTGTGTGAGCAAGTGTGTTGTCATATGTCAGGGTGTTTCAGTGTGTTGCGGGCCAGCTGTCAGTGCAGTGTGTCAGGCAGTAAGCTCTGTCTACGACTCAGAGTCTGGAGTGAAGCCAGACATGTGTAGTGCTCTCTGAATCTACTGTATCTGTGTAAATGCATACGTGTGTGTGTGTGTGTGTGTGTGTGTGTGTGTGTGTGTGTGTGTGTGTGTGTGTGTGTTTGACCTCCAGAGTTAAACCCAATAGCCATGACCCAAACACCTGCAGCCTGGAAAACAACAGCAGGCCAAATTAACAGACTCTGTATCGGTGTAATCGCCATTTACAAGCTATTACAACTGCAACTAGAACCTTAACCAAACTATATATAAACATTTTTCTTTTTATAAAGCTCTGGGTTCTAATATTATTTTAACTTTTAGTATATTTGTGTATGTAAAATGGAGCGCTCGAGGGATTAATAAAGTATCTCTGACTCTGATTCTGATTTCCCAAGAGAAGCACATGTAGCATTTAGCTGTAGGTTTTAAAAATAGGTCAATATGATACCATCAGTACCTGTTTTTGTGTGTCTTTTTTTTCCAGCCAGGAAAATGACAGGGTGGGTTTGAATAACAGCTGTTCCACACTTTGTTTTTAATGTTGTCGTTCACACAGAAAGAGGAGGTTTGTCACTGTATATGCTTTGGAGGAAACATGGTTTTAACTAATTACATTTTAACATGCTTGAAACATTTTCTAATGAACTCTGTGTTAATCTCTCTGAATATAACCAAAAAAAGTTTGTCCACCTCAGTCTATATTAGTCAGAAACTACTGAGCTGAGATCAGCAGCTATTGTATATTTGATTAAAATGAGGCTGAAGCTGCAAACAGTTCAAAATAATGTGTTGTAAAAAGTTTTGAAATCACGATGTGGTGTTTTTATTACAAACCCTGCATCACTCCTTTAACACAAGAGCTGCAAATCAGTTTCAAATCCACCTACTTTTAGCAGAATTTATCAACTAAATCAACTTTAGTGATTTGTAGGAAATGTACATATATTTATTACGGGAAAAACAACAATTCCATCAAGCTGAAATGAGCTTTTCTGCACAGTGCACAAGGCTTGTGCACTACAGGGGTGAATGGTGCAGACATATCAGACATTCAGGCGTCGGGTGCTTTTCACTGCTGCTGAAACTCTAAAACTCCCTGCTTTGTCCTCAGTGGAATGAATGAAATTAAACTATAGCGGCTAGGGCTGCAAGTGAACCCCCTTTACCCACCAAACAACACACACACACACACACACTCACACTGGAAGTGGGGCAAATGCAGCAAAACACAAATAGTGATTATGGGGGGGCCTAGAAAGAATGTCCAACCCCCCGTGGCCTCCTTGTACCCTTCCCCCAAACCCTGACATCCCTTCCCTAATTCATTCATCTTTTTTCCAGGGGCTTAGCTGAGGGGCTAAATGATACATAACCCAACAATCTTCTCATTAAAACTAAATGTTACACCATCCAGCTCGTCTGTCAGGTTCAGCTCAGTTCAATAGGATTCTCTGGATTCCTATTAAGGAGTTAAATTTGCTTTCAAAGAGCTGCTCTCACTTATGTCTTAAGGTAATGAATATACCACTGACATATGTGATACCTTAAATGCATCATTTCAGGATTTTAATACAGTATGAGAGGGCTTCTACAACTAAACCATTTCATACTCATGAGAGTCTGCAGCTGAAAGCCTGTTTGTGTGTGTGTGTGTGTGTGTGTGTGGCTATATGTGAGAGAGAATAAGCCCCGGATTTAGAGAGGTGAAAAGATATTAGGGGTGAAGAGGAGGAGGAGGAGGAGGAGGAGGAGGGTAGAGGGGGAATGAGGCAGTCGGAAAAAAAGGAGCGTAGAGGTGCTCTTGTCTCAATAGGATGAAATGGAGGACAGGGTTTCTTTACACATGCCTACATATTTAATGTGTTGGCCTGGTGCTAGTTGATACTGTGGGGTGTGTTTTCTCCGTGGTAGGGGGTCAAGAGAAATGTAAAATACATATCATCAGACACCCACAGTATGGACTGTACACTTTTCTTTCATTCCTAGATTATTGCTAACACTCCTTTAAAATGTAATTGGTAAAAACACACTATGTAAAACAGGACTCATTCTGGTTATGTCAGTAGTCAGGGGTGAATAAAAGGCAACAGCCCAGTTAACTCTCATAAAAGCACATTACATGAACAACTGATGGAAACCCAGCTGACATTGTCTATTACTGTCTCACTCACACAAACACACAGGCACACACACCTCTTCCTCCTCCTTTGTTCTGTTCCTGTTCTTACAGGTTTTCATTGCTAAACACACACTGTCAGTTCAAAGCTGACGGCCAGCTGTTCTCCGCTGGTTAATGGCTGCCAAGCGCTGGTGGCGGGTCAAAGTTCAAAGCCACAGGAAGCCAGAGAGTCGTCTGATGTTCGCCACAAACACACACGGACACACACATGTGGACGCGCACAGGACCCTGGCTGATGGCTACGCAAACAAAAACAAGCGTGACATGGCTGGAAACAGAGGTGCAACAACACAGAGAAGTGACCTCAGACAGAACAGGAGAGATGAGCAATGTGGCGTTCAAGTGACTGTAGTATAAAATATACAGTCTTTACAACTGCTTCCTGTTAAAGTGTTAAAGTTATTGCAAATTTAACAGTCTTTAATATTTAATTTATTTTCTTTAATATCTGCCTTTGTGTGCATGTTCAATACCATTTACTGTATTCATGCTTGTTTATCTATCCAAATATTCTCCTAATCAGACGTGATGTGGTCTGTGGTGTGTCCTGTGAGCTCAGATGCTGGTCCAGCCAAATGAAAAAACAGCAAAAACGTAAAGGATCAGCTTTTTACAAAACCTAAATCAAGATCAAGTCAAAATAAAAGCACAACGTCACTGAGACACATGCCTGTCACCCAGGCGTCGCTGAGGCCGTCAGCTCGTCGTCTGCTGCTCTGGTATGCACCAAATGGAAAGGACGGACTTGGAATGTAGACTTGAAGGCAGTAGGATGGAGAAATGAGGTGTGCATGTATGTATATGTGTATGTGTGTGTGTGTGTGTGTGTGTGTGTGTGTGTGTGGTGAGGGGGTTAAAAGTTGCTGTGCTGGTATCAAATGCCAGCAGAGAGATGGCCAGTTGCACCCGTGTGTGTGTATGTGCTTGCATGTAAAGCAAGGATTTGCCAGCCGCTCTGCAGCTGTGTGTGTGTGTGTGTGTGTGTGTGTGTGTGTGTGTGTGTGTGTGTGTGCACTTGTGTGAGGGAATCCAAGCTCTATTATCTGGCATTATAGTCAGGGTTTACCAAAGCCCCATCTGTCACTGCTGTTGGACGTTTAACACACACACACACACACAGGACAAGGAGCTGGCTGGCACACACTCACCATGCCAAACAACAACTGGGTCACACGGCCAACAGCGGCCTGGAATATGTGTGTGTGTGTGTGTGTGTGTGTGTAGTGCCCATCCCCAAATACAAAGCTTGAGTGTGGATCAGGAAAACAGCAGCAACCAGACAAACATTTAAATATTATTGATGTCGCATGAATTCTCCGGCTGTGTGTGTGCAGACAGGGGACACCCAGGGGTCACTGAGGATATTCCAGATTAATATCATCTTTATTTACTCTGAATCATCCCAGTTCTAAGATGCATAATATGACTATCAGGCTTCATGTATAAGGCCAAGATGCCGTTGTAAAAGTGACATGCTCCTCCTCCGAACAATGGCCTCAGCCTTCACTCTGTCACTGGGAGCGAGCCCTGATCAACTGAATAGACGGTCGCATCATCATCATCTCAGCGAAACAACACACCACTGTCCCTCTGTCTGCAGTCTGCACACACGGACACGCAGCCGCTCGGAGGCCAAGCTCCCACTCAGCGCTCAAGCAAAGTGTATTCAAACATATGCAAACAGCATGTATGCAAAAACGACCAATCAGTAGAGATTCCATCATGTGGGACGACAACAAGTTGGCGGCCGGAGTGTACAAATATAATTTTTCTGATTGCAATAAGTAATTTTTAAAAATTACTGCTCTTTACTATCAGCTAAAGTCAAAATAATTACCAACTAGTGGAGGTTTCTTTTGCTATTTAGCACATATGTCTTATTTAGTGCCAATAACAGTCTTGAATTCAAGTGAGCGTCTCAAAATAAAGATAAAGGGAGCTTGAAACTCATGCTGAAAGTTAATGCCTATGTCCCAGATTGTTGAAATGTGGCCTGGGACAGGTGTGTTTCAAAGACTCAAGACAACATTTGCACTAAATATCGCTATATCTACACTTTCCCTGTCTCCACAGTAAAAGCAGGCAGAGGCAAATGGTTTAAATGTCTGAATCACTAGAGCCAACAATCCTGAAGGCACACATGGATGATGTTGCTGTGCTGTGAGTATCCGATAGCTATCAGATTGGCCTGGTAGCCGGTGTGACCTTTCTGTACCCAGAAGGTTACCAATTTTGCACCGAACCTCTTCTTGCCGCACGGGTGAATGCATACTGTAAAACAGACCTGCTCCCTCGTGGGAATTTATCAACTCCTTAACTTCTTGGGAAAGCTGCGGTGCTCACTGACATACTTAACTACAAAGCATGTACTCGCAGTCTTGTGGGTTTGAAATCCAGGTCCTCCTCCCTTCCTCTCTCTCCACCATTAGAGAAGAAAAAACAGACAGTAAAAGCTCAGCTGAGAGTAAAACCAGCCTCTTTTTTTTTTAGCTGCCTCTGGCCATAGTTACCAGTCAACTACACAGAACAAAGAACATGAAAACTGAGAAAGACGGAGTGGGGAGAGAAAAAGGAAAATGACATACACAGAGAGAAAGAGAGGGAGGCAGCCAATGAGTAAAGAATCCGGCAGGACTGTGTTTTTACTTGCCCTAAAAGAAACAAGCAGCTGTAGGAAAAACCAGACACGACTCTTTTACACAATGACATCATGTGCTGGAGGCAAAACATATCTCTTATAATATTAAGAATATAATAGTCTTAAGTGGATATGCACCACAGACTTTAGACAAAACCACCTCCTCGTAGGAGAAAGTAAACTTCGAACACTATAGAAAAATTTCTCCCAGCGCTGTGATCTTGGCCCAGTGCAGAAATTTGATTCTAATCAGTTGATAACGGTTGGTGAAGTTGAGTAGGTCAAAATAAAAAGGTCAGCAATCCTCGTCAGAAAGTGATCCCTCTTTTCAAAGCTTGCAGGGCTCGCTGAAAAGAAAGGTCTGAATTGTTGCACAGTGGCCCAGGGTAGGAAATACAGTGTTTCAGAGTGACTTTAAACATTGTTAGAAACTAATTTTTCCTTTATTTTGACATAGGACAGCGGCTTTGTACAATGTACTCTAATACATGAATGTAGTTAGAATGTAGTGCACTCTTGGGATGCATTATGGGAAGTGTAGGATCCAGTCTAATAACTCTGTAACAGGTTAAACCCACTGCATCATACAACACAATGATAACTCTCTATAATAGAGTGATAAATTTGTTGCTTCTTTAAAAATCAATTTGTTTTATTTGTTGTTGCACTCACTTTACCCCCCTCAGGGATCATTAAAGATTCATCCCATCCATTTAATCTAGTTTATCTGCATTGAGTTTATTGATTATGTTCTCTTCCTTACACTGTCTCGTTGTGGTGATATATTGTAGCTCTTTTGTAATTACCAGCTGCTGTATTTGTTGTGAATGACTCCTGAGGATAAGATAAATTGACTCGTAGATAGAAGTATATTACATCCACTGCTGCTGCTGCTAAATCCAATACAAACATCTACCTTTAAAGCAAACAAATGCTTCCTACTCTGACCCAGTAATATCAAGGTGATCCACGTCCCAGATTGCTCTAAGGGAGGCTTAGCTGAGACTTGTCAACTTCTAATCTTGACTTGGCAAAAAAGCAACGCCCTGAAAGGTTGATACCTCAGCACTTACTATCTGTGTGTGCTGAGAGTAAACTAGTCTAACATAAACACTTCTCTGCACAGCAACACAAAACAAAAACACACCACACTGTACACACACACCTGAAAAAAGCCCATTGAGTGCCAAGAAAAGCAGGACAAAATCTTCATGATTATTATTATCATCACTGTGGTGGATAGGTTTGCAATTACTGCACACCAGAGCAAACACAAACCAGAATAAATAAGTAAAAGGCAACCAATGAGCACACGGACACAACTAGAGTTGAAATAAGGGGAGGGATGACACTAAAAGCCTTAAAGGGTTTTTTGCTCCGAACGCTGCTCCCAACTGACAAGAGGAAACACCCCATGCTAATGGGACGAATGTGACAATATGCTGTCAGTGTGTGCGCTGATGTACTGTTACTGGAGTGAGGAGGACCGAGCTCAATGCTGACACACATCTCACGACACAGTATCTGACCTCAGGGGACAAACACTGTCCACTTAAGATTGCTATGTAACCGCTCGATGGACAGTAATGCTTTCAGCAGGAAAGGCATCTTTTGTGCACAGGTCAAAATCGATGTGGATAACAAAGTCAGGTCATGTTTCATTTAGACCATTCATAAAGTGATTACGCCATTTATAAACTGCTTTTTATATCTAGTGCTTTTAACAGAGTAGATTTATTACACAGTGATGATGACTTCCAGATGTTTGTGTCCACTGTGATAGTTTATGAAAGGCCTGTTCAATATTTTGTCCAACATATTTCCAATAACTACTGGCTAGATTACAGTAGTTTGTATAAATATTCATGGTCCCCAGAAGATGGTTCATAGTAGTGTTGTTGACCCTGACCAGCATTGAAAAAATTCAATAAAGATGACACTGTGGAAGCAATGTCTTGTTACCATCAACAAACATATACCGCTGATGACCAAAATATCTGTGATAAGTCGAAATCAGACGCTAATAATGCCCATGTATTTACCTATTACTCTGTTACTTCTCTCAGTCTTGAGTCCAAACATTTTTCTTTTCTCCAGCTATCTCAGACCTATTGGTCTTGCGGGTGTTTTTTACAGTTCTGCCACTGATCTATTACAATGTTGATGCATTATTTACGAGATTTAGATGTTTACCAAATCTTAAACTACTTTAAGGTGTTACATGTGATTTTCATGACCTCGTAACAGTTGTTTACTTCAGCCATTGTTGCGTTTACAGCGCCACGCCTTTATCCTCCTCATTGACTGAGGACAGACTGAACGCTACAGGACCAATATCGCAGCGGTATTATGAGACAGGATCGGGACAGGGCTACGATTAGGATGCAAACTTCAGCAAGCAGTAAAGGAAAGAAGTTCATGTTGAACATGCAATGTTTCTTCTTAACTCACAAGTAAACAGCTGTTAATACTAATGTTGCCTCTGTAGCGATAGCGCAACCTTACATAGGGCTCTTTAATTCAGAGGAATATTGACTTGACGTGTTTTCATCAACACAGTATTTGCAAAGACAGTATCCTAGATAGAAAAAGTATGTTGTCCATTCTGTTCGGCAGGATGTGATGAACATTGGAGTCAAGGGTAAGCAAGACCTCTGTGGATTACAAACTGGACAAACATTAAACACTCTTGTTTCTACTTAACCACCTGGTGTACCTGATGCCAAAGACTCTTTTGTTGTTGCACATGATAACAACTGACCCCAGAGAAGAGTGCACAAAACACAAGACACATCCATACAGTGAAAGCACCTGCAGATTTCAGGTCTCTGTAACACTCTCATTTACTCCCACTCTCACACACACACACACACAGTCACTGTACCTGGTCATCATCTTCAGCTGCAGCCACAGCCGGGTGATATCGTGGCAGAGTTGAGACACTGGTTTAGAGCCATTGTGTTGGGTGGCACAATATGTATGCCCCCCTTGCACATGTACACACACACCGGTACTACACACATTCACACACACATATTCTGTCAGAGGACATCATTGGTGAGTTCAGGCAGCCCATTCCGCCACAGCCGAGGGATCTCAGCTGCCACTGAGCTGTCACTGCACGGCGCAGCCCACACACATGCCTTCTCTCTCTCTCCACACACACACACACACCTCCCCATGTGTGGTGGTTTGTGAGGCGTGAGTTTTTGACGGTCCGCCCCCCGCGCTTCACATTTCACACTGTTTTCACAGACAGATGGAGAAAAACTGTATGTGACAGAAAAAGGCAGTAGGTCTGATTACAGCCCTTTTCACAGTTGAATCCATTTATTCACATGGGATCGCCCCAGACTGGAGTCTATTATCACTCTGACAGAAACGAGAGTAACAGCAATTAAACACCACAGCAGCCAAACATCATCCAGATTCTCTGACTATTTAACCAGACACCATTACAGCATATTACTGCCGGGACATCAGAACAAACCTTCAAGTCAAAGATGTAAATTATGTTAATACATCTGGTAAGGATCCAATGTGGTTGCACAGCCATTAGCTGATAAATTAGATAACTGCATTAATGTTCAAGGATTGATCTTCTATGAAATATGGATCATTATCAAAGGATCATTTCACCGATATCAATTGCTTTTATTATGTTGAAGTTTCATGGATGATATCTTTTCAGCCCCTTAATTCAGCGTTATACTTAATATGTATTTTGCATTGTAAATTTAAATAGAAAAATTGTACTGTCAATATCTGTCTCACATGATGTGTTTCTATCAGTAAGTAAAATTAATTCAGAATTTGTGTTACTATTTGGCTAAATGTCCACCTAATACTGCCAGTAACGGAACAAACAACCAGTAGATTTCAAGTTATCAAACTAATGTGTATTAATCTTTCTTTATTTTTCTTTCCATTAGCCTTAATGTATTTCATAATTGTGGATATAATGAAAAACTATGCTTGCAGAGACATGAAAGACTTTGTTCATGAACTTTTGAATGAGAAAACAAAAATCACAAGTTCATTTTACCTCTGGCTTGGTGAATGAGCACACATGGTGCAAAGCTTTTTTTGCAGCCAACCTTAAGAGTCAGATATCCTGTGATTCCAGCCAACATGTGAATTGATCACGCTGGCAGAGCAGCCAAATAAAATTAGACTCCAAATTAGGCTAATAAAGCAAAACACGTATTTCTAATGCGTGTACTGCACACAGTGTGTTGAAGACTCATGTTAGTGCCAGAGGGAACAGAGATGTTTTCTCTGCTTTTTTCTCACACCTCACAGACACACAAAAACACACACCTTCATTGTAAAGCCAGTAAAGACAGCAGGGGGACCCAGTGTGCCACACACAGAAGCTGGACTGGTGAAAATGTGAATAGACCCTCAGGAGGTTGATTCATAAAACGTTGCCCTGCTGAGCAAACAACAAACATTTTAAACTGTCATCTGTTGCTTCTGTATATTCACCAGCATGCCCTCCTTCTTTCACACATCAACAAGGAATACAGTAACCTCACACTTTCTCCTCTGTTAACATCACATACTGATGACTACACACACACACACTGTACAAAGTTACTGGTTTAAGTTTTTGATAAACCGTCCTGTTGCATATCATATTATATGCTTTCACAGTATGGCATAGTTTCAGTATGACTTGGAGCTGAAATCTATTTTTTTAAAAGTGCATTACAAATAGGGAAGTTAACGGTTCTGTGTTAACGCTGGGTCCTCAAAAACCACTGAATGGCATTATGGGAATTGTAGGATCCAGTTTTTGTTTTGTTTTTGTCTCCACAAGTCTTCATTCTATTAAGCATGATACTAAATTGCTGGAGTCCCTTTAAGAGTGCAGTTTCACTTATTTTATTTACCTAATTTTCTCTCTTTCCTTTAGTCCCACCCCTGGTTTTAATAGCAAATAGAAAGATTCAAGTTCAAAACCGCTTTTTTGGTGTCATAAGCCACCCGCATTTTTATTCAACAGACATCTAAGAGAGAGTGATTTGAAATAAAGGGGAATCAGATTTATCCACAGACCCTATGGTCGACTGCTGACCAGCACAGAGTGGATAATCCGTGCTTACATGCAAGGACACACATGCACATGCAGGAAACCCTCACTCACATGTTTAAGCCAGTTGTTTCTCTGGACAAACAGCAATTCTTTTCTACAATAGTCAAGATTTATTAAACTATGAGATTAGGCACGAGGAGAGAACAAAGGATGTGTGAGATTAAGAATTAGATTAAGGCTAAATTAAAAGATGAATCTCTCAGTTCACTCTGAGATCGAGATTATCAATAAATGCAGGGATTCAAGAGTTTTGAGGACTTAAAAGCATCTGAATGTAACACTGGAGGTCCTTTTGTAATTACTATACATGCCAAGAGCTGTTTCAAAACGCAGCCTACGTATGTAAGCTTACCTAATGTCAGATTGAGATGATAGAGCACGTTAGCTGGGACAGGAAAAGGCAGAGGGTTTATACGGTTCATTTCCTGCCCTAGTGATTTATCCTCCAGAAGTCTGACAGCAACTGGTTCGGCCCGCTGAGTTCTACCCGAATACTGTATTTAGACAGAAAAGGCTGCACCAACATGATCACTGGATGAGTTGGCTAACATTATTTCATCTATTTTCCTTTATGTTTGTCCAAACATGTAAAATGGTAGCAGCATTCTGGTTTATTACAATATGGGCAGGTACAACACACCCCTGGCAGCATCTGATGTGCCAAAACACCCACTGTAATAGTTTTCCGTAAACCAGGACTCTGTCGACCGACACACCACCATCCTTATTTCTCAGCATGCACGTCAACCTCTGAAAAAGCACAATATTCCAGGCATTCACTTTCAATAATAACACAGAATAAAGTGGTTTCTGTTATCTGGTTCAACTGTTGGCTTGTTTAAAACTTGTTCGATCAAGTTGCAGCAATGTTGTGTTCAAAGCAAGTAATTGCTGTGGTGAGTAACAAAGAACATCACTGATAGAAATGGATGATTATCAATGAAAATAAGTCCCAAGTTGTAATAAACCCTAATTATCCTTAAGTACTGTATTTAGTATTTTGAAGTCACTGTCCAATCATGCAGAAGCTAGGTCCTACATTTTTATATATGTAAAGATAATTTAATCAGATTTTTCATTTCTTTTTTCACACTTAAACTGTTAACTACTGATGTCAGTTAATGTGAATTTATTAGTTAATGTGAAAATTCCTGCCCATGACTGAACCCTCTCAGCATCTGAAATCAGCCACATGATGAATTTTATTATGATCGCCACCATAATGCAGCGAAGCAAATTAAATTTAGTCATTTGTTCAACTTAAACTGAGGAAAAAGGTTGAAAATAGAATTGAACAGAACAGAGGTGGTGTCAGTGCATCTGTGTGTTTACAGCTGGGATGCAGAGCAGACTTCTGTGTGTGTGTACACGGGATGCGAGACCCATGTGCGCCTGTGCACGTGGGATGGTGCAGACGACGCTGAATAACTCTCAGCTGAATTATTTCCCCAAGACTTTCCCTCTGCAGTTGTTTGTGTCGGCGAAGACGAACGCTATTGGACTCCTTCCACTTGGGATCAAACGCAAACGCTATTGTCAGCTGAGCGCAAACAGGAAGACACCAACCGGAAAAGGAAAGTCACAAGACAAAACAAGAAGTAGAGGATAAGTAGAGGATAAAAAAGGTGAACAATGACGATTTTTAATCAGGCTTGAAACAACATCAATATCACACTGAGAAACCAGACAACCTGTGGCTCAAAAATGTCTGACAGATACAATGAATGAGTGATAGAGCAGGCATAAAACAGAACTGTAAGAGTTATATTATGACAACAAGCTTAAACTCAAATCTGTTTTGAGGAACAAAAGAAAATTATGGTATTATGAGCCATCTTCATCCAATTTCCTTCATTTCATTTTTCTTTACAAACAAGGAGACCTCTGTCTCTGTCGCGCTTTTAAACTATGGCTGAAGGATGAGGAGGATACAGTAGGTTGCAGTCATTTGGCCACTTTTCGTCGCAGCCTTGACATGCTGTTGACTTTTTGATGCTTACAGACCTGACAGAAAGCTGCCTGTTTAGCTGAGTCCTGTCAATCAAAATAAACAGTTTCAAATATTCGAGGGGGAAAAAAGGAACGGTCACTTTGAGTTGTGCCGGGTTGGCTGCTTTCATTTCTACACCACTCTATTTGGAACACTAATTATAACAAGCTGGAGGCTGACCGATCCTGACCGCTAAAGATGTAGAAGAAACTGCTAATTAACCACAGAGCGTCAGGAATTATACAATCTGAATTATTCATAAAGTCTGGTATAAAACTGACTGTTGCTGTGTGAAACAATGAGTCATTCAACACAGTAATAAGATCTAGTTCTTACACACTTATGTTATCCACACCTCCATGTGTGGTCTACCACAGCATACTGCTTTAAATGAGGTAGTGTTATTTCTGGAGAGTTTTTATTTTTCATTGTCAGGGTGGTGCTGTCTGAAACCAGAAAGACAAAAACAGAACAAATTCACGAAACAGTCAAGGAGAATGATCGAGGAACCCTTGTATTGGCCTGATATTTATGCCGCCTGAATCATGTTAAAGGTGGTAGAGAGTGGTGGGAGATCCAAATGAGGATGTGTTCAGATTATATGAAGCTCAATATGAAAAATAATGTGTAGAGCTATAAATGGCACTTCAAAAAGGTCAGGAGCTTATACATTTAAGTTTGCACCTGTCCACTCTGACTTCAGAGTTTATTATTAAGGTCTGTGTCGGAGGCTTCAAAATAACAAGATCCCATTAAAAGGACAAAAGCAACAATGACAACAAGCAAGTTTCTGGACATATTAAAACACCATCAGTTGGATAAACCAACATAGCTCCATTTGTACTGAGTGAGTTCTTCACAGTAAAGGCACCAAAGCTGCAACATTTTATTTTGTACTTATTAGAATTGGTTTGGTCAGTATTTTGGGCCCATGAGATTTTTACTGTAGGTAAGAAAGATGAGAGAACAATATTCACTGGCTTTTGCTGAGGATGACAAAGAACTGAGCATAGCCTCTAATCATTAATAAAGACTTGAACTCTTTTGCACTACATACTTTTGCCAGTCAGAAATGGCCAATATTGTCTCACACGTGATCAAAATTGTCACAAGTCTTTATTATTTACAAGATCCAACCTCATCCAGGTTTCCTGACAGAGCTGGGGGTCAGAAACAGTCAAATATTAATCCACCATGTTCTCGTGAAACCCAATAAAACAACCAATAATACTGGCGGATGATCTATCGACATCACAGACCCACAAACACAGTATACTGTGTGTCTTACTGTACAGAAGCAATGAAGGCTCAAATCTGACTCCGCATATGAAGCCCAATAAGGTGGCACCATATAGATTTAAATCGAGAATTACTGTCATAAATGAATGATCTACTTTATTGAACAATGTGGCCAGGATTGCAGTGTGGAAGTTATTAGAAAAATACTATCAAAAACAACAGTGCATCTGCAATCTCGGGAGTGTGTGGAAGGGTCAGGCTCAATAGCTGATGATGACCAGATTTAACTCAAGAGCTCACCAGGTGTTCAAACAAAATCAAAGAAACGAAAGTGTGCCAGGATAAAATTACAGGAAATCATGAAAGAGGAAGTTTTTGCTGTGAGAGGGGGAAGTCTGTCATCAGTCACGATGGACTGTCGTTCAGGAAAACACCACAGGAAGTTAAAGACTGCTGACTATCAAAAAACATGAGATTTAGTGGCGTGTCACAATGAATGTTATTCAAAAATACTGTAAGATAAGCACTGTTATATTTAGAAAGAGAAATGTAATTTTGCAAGTTAACAGGATGTGTCAATTCGTCAATCAAATAACAAAAGGCTGTGTAAAGATGTGAAAATGATGGACAGCCTCAAAAAGTGATTGGAGTCTGGTATTTGGACACATGCTACATCAAACAGGTGATGGAAATATGCTATGGCAAATACAAGGAGAAAAAAAAGAAATCTGTGTAATCAGACACAGCATTACTAGAATAGCTCTTACTAAAAATACACATATACATGTTCAACACAGACCAAAGCGCCACGAAATGGACAAGAATAGATATGCGAACCATCAGTGACAGGGACCACCATTTTAACATCATCACAAACACTGCACAGTTTCATACATGTATTCAGACACTAGTCTAGATCAATGGTGAATAAATACTTTGAAGCACTGCCTTCTTTCTCGTCACACACACACAGTTCGTCAAGTAATTACAGTGTGCCACCTTTATTGAACCACCTTGAGTAAATATGATGTAGCAGTACTGGCTACTTCTTCCCATTCTGGTCTCCCTAGTCACAGGAGGCAGAAACAAAGTGCCAACTCATCTCAAACTCCAAGTAAGAGCTACTTAATATTACACTTTCAATGCAATGTACACAGTAAGAATATTTTAACCGTAGTTGGCTCTCTCTGACTATGCAAGCACTTATTCCCAGGTCAAAGAAAGCAAGAAGTCCCTTGCATTTTTCTATTTATTTTTGCTTAATTATTACTGTGGTTCGAAGCTCAGCTCAATGCACAGCTGTAATCAAAGCTGTTTCTCATGACAGGAGACGGACAACAGGGATGGCTGTTAAGGAAACAAACGACTGATGCCATGAATGTTCTGAGGGGTATAGGTAAGGTTGCAGCTGTTATGTAGAGTGTTATGGGAAACATTTAAAAGGCAAGGACAAAATTTGAAAAAATTATTACAACTTGATAGGAATTATCGTCACTTGATTAAAAAAGATGGTGCTAGCAACAGAAGGAAGCCATTCAGATAGGAAGTATAACAGAAATCCTCTAATATTATGACTCAGCTTTTCAGAAAGCGTGTTGAAAACAAAAACAAAATGCATGTGATCATCAGAGGCAACAAATCACTAGGGAGAAACCATGAGTCCTTCCATGCACTGAGACACTCACACATCACAGTTAACACATCCCTTCAAAACTCACCATGAAGCTGCTGGACAGCACTTTGGTGGCCCATAGTAGCTCTCATCTCCCCTTAGTGAGATGCAGGCAGACCTCTCTGCCATGCTCCCCGCTTTCTCCCGTATGCCCCCATCCGCCCCTCTGCTTCGCTCTCCTCTTCCCCTCCCTCACCTCCGGCAGGTAGAGAGAAGAGTATCGCTCACCATCCCCGCCTCCTCCTCCTCATCTGTGTCTCCACGCCTCCTCTACCTCCTCCCATGCACGCATCTGCCAAAGTTTCCTGGAGTGATTACACCACACCTCTTTCCTTCGCCCCTCCCGTTGTGGAAATCTGTGTACCCATATCTGACCGAGCAGGAGACTGACCTTGACAGTTTGCTTCTCCAGACTGCATGTCTTCAAAAATAATCCACATGCAGGATATAAATGTCTTCACACATGCACATATGTCTGCAACATAAGTCTCAGTATGCACAAGCTGAAACAGGTGACACAACTTGATGAATTGATTAAAATCTGCAGATCCTTTCACAATAAAAGTAAAATTTCAAAACAAGAGTTACATTAATTCAAGGGATTATAGTCCAGCCTGGTCCTGATGGTCACACAGCTCCACGACATTCACATGGTTAGCACTGGCTATGCTGCTTAGCTAGAACTATAAAAACCTGGAGGCAACTTCTAGTTGACCTGCGTCATTTGGCACAATGACTCAGCTGCATTTCCAATTCAGAATGCATAATCAGCTCCGAAAGGATTACCGTGTTTGACAGATGAGCTCAAACACCAAATCAGCCTCCCATCTAAAGTCTATAAAGATTAATCCTCGACCTGTCTGGCTTTTCTGCCTCGTGAGACTTGTTCATGTGCACAAATATTACTAGCCCAAAGCCGTGACTGAATTACAAAAATCAATACAGTTTTCTTGAACTGTTGAAACTTGACCTAACCTGCATCGTTAAATGACCCCCAGAGTGCAATCATATTCCTTGCTTGTCTACACAGCTAACTTGTTAGAAGTAGTAAATTAGAATGTAACACACTAAGACAACACTCACCTGGACTGTTAGTTTGGTGTGTTTGTGTTTCTGGTTCCTTTCGTTGATCGACGGCCGCAAAGGCTGGCAGGCAGACAAATACAAACACCAGTCTACTAGTGTGCTTATTTTTCAATCAGCTTCTTTGTGTTGGTTCGTTTGTTTATCTGTGTTACCTGACCAACGTTCAACTAATGAAATAGACAAGCGAGACATAAGGTAAGTTATTGATTATCCGCAGGGCCATTTTATATAATCAGTTACTAAGGTCATAAACCAAAGAGTGCTATGCTCAAAGGTATTACAGAGAATCTGCCTTAAAGTGACAGTGCAACATACATTATAAATTCACAATGCTACTTGCTAGGTTCATTAGAAAAACTCTATCCTGATTCTCAGCGATCTAACATAACACTTATTTACTCTCTACTAGTCAAGAGGATTTCTTTTGCTGCACACATATGTATAAAATCAAGATGGAGATGGACAAAATGTAGTTCAGTTACTACAGATTACTTAAGTTCTACTACGAAACTAAATCTCGATTTATTTGGTTTATAATAAGATGAATTTTCCAGTTAACAATGTACAACATTACTTTTCAGTCAGATTTTAAACAAATCAAAGGTTAAATTGAAAATGATGTCTCTGCATAACAAAATTGGTTTTCTTTTGTATTTGCATCTTAAAAAGGCCCTTCATTTTTCGTAGCGTTGCTGTGCAAACTCAGTGGTAGACGGATGCTAAATGGGAAATTAGTTCTAGGTTGGTATCTCTACGAGATTGTAATGTGTTCATTTACGCTTAAATCTCTTGGGTCATTCTTTTTTTTTTTTTGCTGCAATGCTGTGACCTCGCTAAAATCTGAATATTGTTTTTGGTGTTTGTTCCCTAAATTTGCATCTTCAATTCTGAATGTAAACCACACAATCTAATAACCACAGACTTCCTCTTAAAATGACATCCTCAAATATCACATACTGATATCATTTAGAGAGAGAGGAGCAGCATTATTTTCATTTCTGCCATCCCTATGTTCAAACTCCACGCCATTCAGACACAAAATACAGTAGCATCAGCAGGAAACTAAATAGGAGAGAGCTTCTATTATGTTTGAATAATGAGGGGGAAAAACGCAGGGGAATCTCTGGTGATAGAAATCCTGTCCTGTCATCCTGTCACATTGATTGAAATAACAGACACTAGAGACCAGCACAAACTTCTTTGACAAGACATGTCCAGTTACACACACACACACACACTTGAACTCCAGTCCACTAACCTCTTTCTCCAGACTGGTCGAATGCTCCCTGTTGTGTGCTGGTCAACACACTGATAGATACGGACAACAGAAGCAGTCGGCCAACACCCTCTTGGCCCTCTCTTGACTAACTCAAAGAGACACGTCTCATCAGAGTGTGGTTCACACCATGTTCATGAGCTGTTCGCGAAAGCCTTCGTTGCCTGCCTCTCCGCCCCATCAGGCTGCTGTGTTTGTTCTCGTGAATGTGTGATTGCTTGATCTCACTTCATGTCTGCTCTGTGTTTATCACAGAAGACGGATAGAGGGTGGGCCATGACATAAAAGCCTCATACAGCCAATTATACTAACTTGGAGAATGTGTGTTTGTTGGGTCCTAAGCACTTAACAACACCGCGTGGCAAAATTAGGTCGCTTCCTTCAGGTTTAACACGCCTGAAAGTGGCAACAATAAGAAACTGATGCCTCCATGATCACAACAATATGATGCATTAACTTTAGCTAGGGCGGCCTAGATAACCGGCAAATCATGCAGGACAGTATGTTCTTAATTTTTCACCAAAAGCATTGTTTTTCTGCCTGTTAACTGGGACACTTTGTTAAGTCAAATTATTATATTCAGTGTGCAATGACAGTGATCATTTGTATTTAAGCTTCAGTACTGAGCTGAAGTCGGCCTTTTTTCACTCTATAATACCGGAGACAACAACAAACGTGTGCAGGAAGTAAAGTTAACAGACTGTCATCTGGAGATTTTCAAGGGAATTATCACAGTGACAGTTGCCAGGGTAACAAAAACTACTGACAACAGAAGTAGGGAAGTCACTGTTTTCTTTAATGGTGACTCTGTCTGAAAAAAAAAACCCAGCTCCTCATTTGTGGGTCAATGATGTATTAATTAGTGTTACGATTTAAAACACAAGAAATCAAAATGTCTCAACACATTCAAGGTAAGGCTAAAAAACCTCAAAACTGGACTTAAAGGGATTTTTTCAACTGGTTTATACAACATTTTGCTGCTATTATTTCCTCTCACGAACACCTGTGACAATATCAACCAACTACTGAAGGTAACACAACAGTCCTGTTTGTCTTTGTGATTTTTTTAATGCCAAGATCTAATGACTTCTAAGAAGTATGCAGCAGCTCAGACAATAGGACCTTCTAACTGTGGCACCAGTGGGTTTGGACTCCTCTTGGGCATTACTAGTGACAGGAAGAAAACTAAAATTACACTGGTGCCATCCATAAAGGTCTCCTCCTCCCGTTAGACTATCGCATTATGTTTATTTCACCTCATTTATCATGGCACAATCACAAACATTCTCCATCTAAACTTCAAAAGCAGTGAGCAAAGGTGGTCATGCACTTCTCATTAGGTGGCATTCTTCACTATTAGATTTATTAATCAATTAAGCAGGGGAGTCACAGTCTCGAAAGATCAAACCCTGTGCCCTCCTACTCTTAAATGGCTTCAAAACTAATCACACTGACGACAAACTGAATTATTTTGGCTGTTCTGGGTAGAGCCCAGTCTCAAAGAAGTGCTGTCTTGGAAACTCTCTTGGAAATGATTTATACCAGTTTATACTAGTTATGTAATTTAATACTATGACAATCTATTTATACAGTTACTATTTATATTTGTCTCCCAGAAAACAATGCCATTGCATTTCATCTTTTGCAAAGAGCTAACAGGACAGAGAGACGCAGCAAAGCAATAACATGCAACAGGTTTCACGCTCAAACTGAATTGTTGCCTTAAGAAGCAGCACAACCTGTCACTCCATCCTACTGTGGACAGGGTTAGGTTATGTGGACGGAGGCAGGGGGATAACAGGAATCTACCTCAGATTATGACAAGTTCAAAACCTGAAAATTCAATGTAAATACACACTGCATGATATATGCTAAATAAACTAGCCATAGATTTCTGCCACAGAAGAACTGCATATATGGAGATGATAATGGTTAAATGTACAGTCACTCCTACATATTGTCTCACTGGGTCAAATTACTCCTTGTTTTGCTGGAACTCCCTAAAAACACACCTGGGCTAAAATCCCATTTTGCAACATGCAAGCTTCGACTTACAACATCGTGTCAACATCATTTTCTCTTGCATTCATTTTGGAACATTTACCTAATCAAATTTTTTAAAAAGAGAAGTAGAAAGGCATTTTGATAGGGCACAGAGTTCACTTATGTATTAGAGCTCTATTTATGGGATTTAAAAAAAACTGACTTGAGCAACTCCTGTCAGTGACAGCACGGCAACTCCTTATAACACTTTACACATAAGAAATCCAACAGGGGCAGACTGAGAATGAATGAACTGAGCGCAACACATGAACTATACTCATTTTGAAAAATGCTATAACAGAAGTCAACAGTCAAACTGTAACACACCAGCATGTTAACCAATCAACCTGCTTCACTTAAACAATGACAACAATGCACTCAGTCACATAACGGTGGAAATTATTAATGATGATTAAAGTCATCTGCTCACCACAGTTGAGCCAGATTCATTCATTCATAGATGTTTGCTATATTACTAACAACCAAAAAATATACAGAGCTGAAAAGAAAATATTCTAGATGTGTCATCAGAGCCAAGAAGAATAAGTATATCATGTATTAGCATAATGTGTCATGTGTATACTGAGGGCTCACTTCAGTATCAATGTCAGGTGTAAATGAAGGCCTGATGAACTGTACCTGGAAATGACAGGAGGTGTGAAACAGGGCTAGAGTGTATTGCAGTCTTAAGACGTGATATTGGAATAAAGGTTATACTTAGAGCAAGACTGGAAAAATACACAGGACTATCTCCTCAAAATGACAGACACCGCAGGGATCCCTACCGCTGATGGTCGACACCACTTCAACTCCTTGCTCCAGGTCTTCTGGCACTGACTGCTGTCCTCCCATCCTCGCTCCAGGACACTGAAACTCAGCAGACTTTCTTCTTCACATGTACTTCACTGCCCCCCCCTAAAATTACTAAAACAACAAGGGTTAGAGTGAGTCTATGACTGAGAACAATGCTGAACTATGAGTGTGCTCGGCAGCAGACTCAGGTGTAAGAGCGCAGCGGGAATAATGTGAAGAGAAAGAGACTGATGCACTGTCCATTTAATTTGGTCAGC
>BRZM01002739.1:33990-44651 GCA_033238685.1 Lates japonicus | reverse complement strand
CGGGGTGAATTGGATGTACTCTCTAATTATGGAAAGGACAAAAAGCCAGTCAGATTCCCTTGTCAAAGTCCCCCTCCTGCAGCACCACAGGGAGCAGCGTTCACTCATAAATCAGAGGTGGGATTCAGATCTGCAGCAGATTAGAGAGGACATAAAAGGGAGAAATATAGGCCCGTGCAGACCCTAGACAATCAACCATGTAACGGCCTACGACAGGCAATAAGTAGGGGCCCGGGCCCTGCTGCGTGTTATAGGCATCGTAAACACCTGCTGATCAGCATCTGCTGCTGTCCATGCGCTCAGCAGCAGCAGCCATCTTTCACAGTAACCTCACCATCAACATCATCACGATCATCGACTTGGCCCTGACAATCGGACCCAGCTCTGAGAGCGCCGTAACCTCAGTGTTACGAGATTCATTTACATCGATCAACATGCCCCTGCTGCTACTGGCATGTTAGATTGCCTGTGTGGTGATTGCATTTTAAATTTGTATGACCGCTCACGACCCAATCGTCATGGTAGGATTATATAGAGCTGAGCCACCCACACAGCTGTGATCTGCATTGGCCCCTCGCACTGAAACTTGTTTTAGACACGACTTGAGTTAAAGTTCACCAAAACTGTAGTTATTTTGAGATTTTCTGCACAATGTTCCCCCTTGGGTCTTTGGGTGTTTGAAAAGCAGAGGTAAAGAGCGATTACTCCGGCAGAATTACAAGCACAGACTTTTAATAGGACATGGAAAAGGAAAGGAAAGCAGGGTTACTACTTAAACTCGAGCAGCTGCAACTACTGACTTCTCTCTCTCTGGGTTTATAACAGTTTCCGCAAATTGTCACTGGAGATTTGATCCTTTTATCTTATAATAGTGTTATGTATAATATATAATGCATAAACACCAGCATAACATTCAAGCTGTAGTAATTGTAGTATTTTGGTGACGCTGGTATTAAGTCACTAGTGTTAATTTAAATTCTTTTTGAAGTGTTAAATGGCACATCGTACTGAGGATGTATCGGGCACAGCTTCCTCATGTTTATATTATGTTGCCAATTTGGATTCTTTTCCAGTTTCCAATTTTACTCTTTACTCCTGTCAAGGGACTGTAGATAAAAACCAGCAGCTTATCAACTCGGGGGGAATTAAAGTGCACGTGTTGCCATGTAGAAGTCCTCTGTTTTCCACTAAGTGCTTGTTGAACTTTTGGTACACTTTAGTCCTGTTTCCCAAGAGGAGCTGCAAACATAAAAACAGGCTGTGTTCTCTTTTAAATCCTCTGAGGTTATACTGAATGGTCTGCTCATTGGGTAGTCAGTGGATATTACAGCTTCATGTCACAAATATTATGTGGGTTTTACTCTTAAGTGTAATAATTCTGCAGCACCAGCGCAAAACAGTTAATGCATAAATACATGAGGAATTATGCAACAGTTACCTCTGTTGCATCTTATTTGCCAAATTGACCACTTTTTCTTAAATATCCCTGTTAAAGCTCAGAGATCCACTTGCCCTTTCACTGCCCTTCGCTAAGTGCACACTTCAAAGATGGCCTTTCTTTGAAACTGCTTTTTCTGATGTGCTGTTGTTGTTATTGTTGTTGCCAAGCCTTCCAACCTTATGCTGCATTATCGCACATTATTCCCCAGTGACTGCGATGGCGACAGTGATGTGGATTATTGCTTCTGGGAAGTCTCGCTTGCTTCTCTCATGAGGACCTGTTTTTTTTTTTTCATAAGCAGATTATACACAATCACTGGCAAATGGGGGTGAAACGTGCAGCCGCTCCACTCCAGATGTGATGCTTTGTTATATATACTGTAGTTTAACTGCCCATTGTGCTGTGGATTGTCAATAGAAGCTACAATCATGGTGACCAGAGTTGATGACTGAAAATGGTGTTGTTCATGACATTGTAGTGTAGTGTTTCGGGGCCACAAAGTCTGCAGAGAGAGGAGGTCCAGCTGGCTGAGTGGGTTGAGAAACCTTTATGACAACAAAGGTCCCCTAAACCTTAACTGTAGCATTGCTTCATCATAAAACTGATTTATTTTCAACAGTGATTTGTATGTGTTTTGAAGGCACAGACATGATGTCGTCCTGCTGACGGGGGGAAATCAGATCAGAAAACTCTTCCATGTGTCACATGGACAGACAATGATTCTGCATGTCTGTAATGGGATGCAAATTCCAGCCTCCTGCAGGAAAGTCTGATGTGCTACACTCCCATCCAACAACCCAACCTCTAAACTATATACAGGGGACACTAATTCTTACTTTGGCTTTGAAACTGGGCACCGGTTGCCAACTGAGAGGCGCAGAATTATCCAATTGAAGGATATTTTGTAGGGATACTGGGCTGGTAAATACTCACTACAGCCACCAATTCAGAGTCTGAAAATAGTCCCCAACAAATGCACTATTTACTCCTGTTTAGGTATTGTTTTGCTAACAATCTGCAGTGTCCAGCTGAAAATACATTATTATAGATTTATGTCTTAACTAGGAATGAATGGGCCTGGGGCTGAGAGATAAAGGGTAGTTTGAAACTAATGAAAAATGGACTGACACCTTGGTTTTCTGGTCTTCTCATGCTTGACGGTAAGAGACTTTTTGTACTTTATTTCGCTATCAGTGTCAAGAATTGTGTGTTTTTGAATTTCTGTCATTCAAATCTGAGGTGCTCCATTTGCCTCCATTTGTCTATCTACTACTGCTTATTTTAAATTATTTCTTTCACACTCTTCTTTCTTTATCTGTGATTCAGAATACCATATCTAAAATACAGTATTTTGACATTGACTGCTGACTTGGTAAAGTTGAATCATGCTTTTATATTAGCTGAAAATACAGCTCTTTTTATATCTTTTTAAAAACACTTGTAATACTTCAAGCTCCTGTCTGAATCAGAATTCCCTCTGTACAGTTAGTACAGTCTGCAGCAGCAAGACTTCTGGTTTAAATCTGCCTCACTACACTGGTCGACTGAAGGTTTTTCGAATCATCATTTTTAACATTTCATTGATCACCTTTCAAGTCTTGGACAAACGCATAGCAAGCATCTCTGACCTGTTAATAATCTATGAGTCAAAGCCCAGAACGAGAGCCTCGGGCAGTACAGTTCGCTTTAAGTTAATAACTGAAGGGAGTTAACCTTCTCTCTGAGGCCACAACAGCAATCGTATGGATGAAACTGTCAGGCTGGATCCATCATTGTCTTGTTTTAAATCACTCTGTGCTCCTCTTCTCTCTTTTTCTCCCTGGTTATTTTATATTTATTGACATTATTTCTTATTCTAGCACGCTCCGACACTGTATGCGTTGTTTATGCCTACATTCAGTATGTACATATTATGCATGTATATCTGAGTATACATATGTGTACATGTGGTTTTCTAAATCATTAATATTAATACTATTTCTCTGCATTAAAGGCATTTTTATTCTGTTTTCAGAGACTGCACAGCTACACCCACAGCTGCTGCAAAAATATGGTCACAGTTTATTTTACGGGTTCATAAATTAATGGTAATTTTCTCATAATTTTATATAAAAGTGTCCTGGAAAGAACCATAAAATCTGGCACTAATTATGTTCAAATGATATACCTCCAAATAATTATATTAATTCATTAATTAACCCAGAGTCTTCTAGTCAGTGCTCAGCAGATCAGCTGAAAAATGTGCTATGTGATATATGAAGGATTAATACTTTGCATTCAAGGACATTCCTCTCAAAATCAACAATTGCTTTTAAACTAAACTTTTTAACTAAAGTACCTAAAAATGAATCTTAAAATGTCTTAATTAGTACCATGATTCTCTCTGTGGTAACCTTTCCTGAAATTATAAGGGAATAATAAACCTGTAAAATAGTTTGACTCATCAGTTATGTGTTGTAAAACTAGAGGATGTATAGTTAATATACTAAACTGAACCGATAAAAATAAGCTATATTTAATGCTGCTTTCTGCAGACCTGCTGGGCTTCGTGTCAACACAAACTGTTTTTGTGATTCTATGGTTCCTGCCCTCAGAAAGTCTCCGTAAATCCCTGTTCCTGCTGTTTTTTAGTTTGGTAGTTTCCTCTCTCTGCTGCTCCATGAAACTCCTTTGAAATGTGTTTTTGAAAACGGCTCTGTATATAAAGTTTATTAATATTTAAGATAAACTTCAGCTGCTTGAAACATGAAACGCATCACGTCTGGGTCTCCACAGGAAGAGTTTGGAGCTGCAAATTTAAAAGCTTTTAAGAAGTTTCTATTTGTTGTTTTTACCATGTCAACTTATTTTGCTGCTGTGAATCTATTGTGCTGCATCTGTACATCTAGAGGACTTAATTAGAGAAGGATTAATACAGCACCCACATGCTATTACATAATTCATGTGTCTAGTTAATCTACTGTTTGGTTTTGTCTATTTGAGGCTAATGGTGCTTATTGTAGTCAACAAACCCAAAAGAAATTAAAGGCTTTTATAGCTTTTCTGTTAACAGAGTACATTAGGATTAAAAAGGATAGCACAGTATACCTCCGTGGTTTTTGGTTGGGTGGTGTGCTGCCATCAAGCCAACCTTATTTAAATAGCACTTTTCAATATATAAGATTAACAATGAAAGAACTAAATGTGCAACCCATTAAAACAAAAGAAACTGGACAAGAGGAAGTGGATTAAAAGCTGTTAAACTGGTGGTAAATCAATGCTCTATGATGCAATAACAGAAATGCACTGAAAATGTTACCTAAGTTTAAAAAATACATATTATTAACAAAACAAAATGCACTTTAAGTGTAGTAAAATGCAAATGCAATTTGAGAGTCTTGGACAATTATATATATGAAAGCTAATATACAAATTAGTAATATTTTATTAGCATTTAGATATTTGTAATTAGTGCACATTTTGGCACATTACATTATGTAATGTATTATCAACTATATACTGTATTTGTGGTTTGATATGTAATGATGTATCATATGAGTTATATTAAGTTTTGTATTGCTTAGATTCCCATTTCTAAATTGTGAAAAGAACCAATATATTGCTCTAAATGCAGTGGTAAAGTTTGAAATTTGGCATCGGAAGAAATGCTCCTTGAAAGTACAAGTGCAACTTGAAATGTTTGTAAGTAAGCTTAATGTGCTTGGATACATCCCTGTAGACACTCTGTGTTAATGTTAAATTAGTTTACTAGATATAATCTACTTTAACATCCATGCATTTTATAATCAACCTCATATTTATACAGCAGACGTCAAAAAGATGACATGGCGTGAGTTCACTGTCTCCAGAGTAATCCAGCTGAATTTCCATCAAATATTACTCAGCAGGAAATAACCATTAAACAAAACAGCATATCGCCCTCTTTTAGGTATGGTCCTCTTAATTAACTACCGTGCCTCCCTCTTGGCCCTGAAACTCGGGGGCTTCAGTCAACAGAGATACAATAGTGAGCATCTGTCGCCTCGTTCTCCCACTGTATGAATTGCTGGGCTCCGGTCTGAAGGCACACGATCAGCGGCGGGCGGGCTGGGTGGATCAGGGAATTGCGATCGTATTCGCGCTGGACAATGAGAGAGGGGTGGAGTCAGACGCACTGAGCCGCAGCGATAGACAGCGCGCCACAAAGTAAAGACACCTATGGTAAAGGTTTCTGCCATATAGCCCTACAGGCAACTGTTAGTGCTCGCTTTTAAATCCAGCATTGTTCTGAAGTGCGCTCCAGTCGCCGTAACGCCGCCGTGTGTGTAGCTTACACAGTCGGATCAGATTGGGATCTGAACGTGGACATCCCAGCTGTGCGCTCTGTTTGTACTAAAACTCCGGCTTCTCTTAGAATGAAGCAGAGGCGCGGCACAGATGTGTTCAGATCTATCTTCGATCCGACTGTAACCACACCTGGTGACACCTCTGTCTGGTTAAAAGCGAGCATAACTGTTATATAACAAGCTTCGTAACGAAACACAATGACGCGCTATCTATCGCTGCGGCTTCGGTAAATATGACTCCGCTTTTCTCGGCGAACCCCGATCGCAATTGGTCGCCAGCCTCCTGACATAACCTTCAGACGAGCACCAGTCGCTGATGAAACAATTTGCAGATGTTCCTGTCTGCTAGTCTTCGCCCGATTTCGGGGCCAGCGTCTTTGATTGGACCTGCAGAGAACGATGAACCGTTTGTTTACAATGGTTATTTCCTGCTGAGGTAATGACGATGATCGTGCTCCGGATACTCTGGTGATGAACTCGCACCATGTCATCGCACGACGTCTGCTTTGCACGTAAATAATGAGGTTGGTGCTAAATGCGTGGGACGTTAAGTATCGACAAAACACTAACGTGTGCAGGTATCTGACGGTGGGATGTGTCGAAGCGCGATAGCTGCTTTTAACAACGACCTGAACGCTGGCTGCTGTGGGCATTTCGCTCGATATGCAACTTCAAACTTTGCTCACTGCATTCAGGCAATATGTTCTTTTCACAATTTAGGAAACCTGACTGAAACTTAATATAACTCGCCATGATACATCGTGCATGTCAAACCACGCTACTGTATAGTTGACAATGCACACATAATGTAATGTGGCAAACCGCAATTACAACGTCTAAATGCTAGCATTACTTCACCTGGCGGTTACATATATGGTGTCGGGAACTCAGTGCATTGCATTGCCTGACGCGAATGCATTTTGTTTGGTAATAATACATATTTTTGAAACTTGAGTAACGTTGGTCGCATTCTGTGTGCGTCAGGCGTTGATTACCACCGGTTAACGACTTTTGATCACTTCCTGTCGGACTCTTTTGTTTAATGGGTTGCTGTTGTCTTTTCGTTAATCTTGGCATAACAGTGGTGTATTTAAATAAGGTTGACGATGACACGCCACCGCGGTACTATTTATCGCACAATCTGTGCGGTAACAGAAAAGCTATAAAGCAATTTCTTTGGGTTCAGTTGACCAGTTAACTGCGCCGCCAGCCTCGGCGCAAAACCAGGCGATGAATGACTGAACGCATGATTTCGTGTGTGTGTCGGTCTTTACGGTGTGTGGTCGCTGTCTGCTCTATTGAAGTCTCTGAATGTGCAGATGCAATAGACTGCGGCAACAAACTGGTTGACATGTTAAAGGCAACGGAAATAAACTGGCAAAGCTTTTAGGTGCGGTAAAACTCTTCCTCGTGGAGACGAACGTGATGCGTTTCGTTTCAAAGCGGCTGATTTATCTTAAGCTGTTGACCAGGCGTGGGCCGTTTTCAAACACATTTCGAAGAGGTTTCGTGAACGAAGAGCCTGAAGCAAACAACGGTGGTACGGAGACTCGAGGGCAGGAATGCAAGGCAGTTGACACAACCAGTCTGCAACGGCATTAAATATGGCTTATTTCTCGGTTCAGTTAGTATATTGACTTATACGTCCTCATTTACAACATAACGATGAGGTCAAACTATTTACGGGTTGTATTCCCTTATATTCGGGAAGGTACCGCAGAGAATCGTGGTACTGGTGGACGTTTTAGATTCGTTACAGGCACGGATAAAAGGTTGGTTTAAAAAACGTTGGTATGAATCTGGTATTGATCGCCATGTCACATGGCACGTACGGCGATCTGCGAGCGCAACTGAAGGCTCTGGGTTAATTGATTAATGGTGTTGGTATCGTTGGGGTATGATGCCGGTTATGGTTCTTTTCAGGTTTGCCCCGCAAGGTGAGTACCGTGTTAACAGACCCGGCGCTTCGTGACCATATTTTGCGGCATCTGGTCGCGCTGTGCGGTCTCGAAAACAGAATAAAATAACGTATCTGATGTCGATAATGTGATTTGAAAACCATGTACGCATGTATGCTCAGACTAACCGCGTAATATGCATGCACGATAATGAGCTCTTGCAATCCGGGCAGTCTGAAGAATAAGAGGCCAATCGTAATAAAATGACCGGGAGAAAAGGAAGGGCACAGGTGTTAAAACAGAAGACAATGATGGTCCAGCCTGATGGACTAATCCCATACGGTGCTGTTGGTAACCTCCAGAGGTTAACTCCCTTCGGTCGGCCAGCAAAGCGAACTGCCCGGGCTGCAGACTGTTTCATGGTGTTGCTATGCGTCTGATCGGCGAATGTTGAAATGATGATTCGAAAAACTTCGGTCGACCGGTGTGGTGGGGCAGTTTGACCGGAAGTCTTCGCTGCTGCGAACTGTTTATTGCGGAGGAATACAATTCGAACGGGAAGCGGTATTACGAAGTGCAAAGAACATGAAAGGCTGACGTTACTCGGCTGATAAAAGCATGATGTTTTACCGAAGTCGGCGATCAAAATACTGGCCATTTTAGATATGGTATTGAATGCGAATGAAAGAAGGTAATGAAAAGCTGTTTAAAATAAGCGATGACAGGCGAACGTGGAAAATGGGCCTCAGGCTGGTAGTAAATTCTTGACGCCTGGGCGAGATCACCGTCGAAATGAGAAGACCGAAGGTTTCAGATATCGTCGACCACTGGTAGTTTCGAGCACCCTTGTCTCTCGACTGAGCGATGGATCTGAATGAACGTGGTATAATAATCTTGTTTTCGACTGGACGCTGCGAATTGTTAACGCGAAACAATACAAACGGGGTAATGATGCGTTTGATGAGGACCTAGAACTCTGGCTGCTGATATTACCGGCAATATTAATATCCTTCGATGGACAATTCTGCGCCGGCAACCGGTCGCCAGTTCAAGCGAAAGTAAGTGGTATTCTGTGTATGGTTGGGGTTGGGTTGTTGGATGGTGTAACGTCGGTTTCTGCAGGGCTGGAGGCCCGTCCCGTACGGGCGTGCGAAACTCGTGTCTGTCCGTGTGTTTATGAATTTTTCTGTCTGTTCCCGTCGCTGGTTTGGCTATCTGTCTGTGCCTTCAAGCGCCACCAGCGTCACTGTTGGCTCGTCGTTTTATGATGACGGCACTGATTGAGTTTAAGGGACGCTGTCGTAAGGTTCTCAGCCCGCTCGGCAGCTGGACTACTGCGAACACTACAATGTGAACAACGCCGTTTTCGATCATCGACTCGGTCGCCATCGTTAAACTACTGTGATCCGCGGCAATGAACGGTTAACACGTTATGCTGTAACAGGCGTCGTCTGGTGGAGCGTGCGCATTTCTTATTTATGATTGGCAATGCGCAGCATGAAAGGCGAATACTCGTGACGAACTTCCCAGGCGTGATCACATGCTGTGCCATCTGCGATCGCGGGGAATGACGTCGGCATGGACGGGCTTGACGGCTGTGTGGCGGCGGCACGCTTGGTTTCAGGCCGTCGCGGTGCGCGAAGGGCGATGACAGTGGATACTGACCAACGAAGTTCGACGGTGTCGGTGGCAAATGGCGACGGAGGTGACGACGCATGGTCTCGTGTGTTTAATATGCGTTAACTGTTTTGCGCTGATGCCGATCGCAAAATGAAAACCCGCATATGTTGGCGGCGTATTGTAATCCGCGACTGATGAGCAGACCGATCGATATAACCTCGGAGGATTTGAGAACGCAACCTATTTTGGGCGCGTCATATTGAAACAGGTTTGAGGAACAAGGATCAACAACGCCAGTGAGCAGAGGACTCTGTGACGACGTGCTTGCTGTTCCCCGGTCAAGCTGCTGATTTTATCACGATCGCTTGTTGAGATGAAGCAGGTGGAGCGGAGAAAATCCAGGTAACGACATGGCTAAACGTGAGCTTGTGCTTATTCGGTACGGGCTCGTAGCCATTAACGCTTCAGGGCTAAGTGTTTGCTGGTGGAAGCAATACCGGCGTCATAATACTACAATTACAACGAATATTTATGCTGATGTTTGTCGTTATATGTTATACGTAACGTTATGAATGAGGATCGTCAGTGACGAGCAGGCAATGCTAAACCAGAGAGGTCGTGGTGCGGCTTTAGCAGGACTGAAGTAACCGACACTCACTCGCTGTCTGTAAGTCTGTTGGCTATTCTGCGATGTCGCTCTTTACTGGCTGGGCGGGCGCATTGTGCGAAAATAACTACAGTTTTGATGAACTTCTTCAGTCGTGTCTGAAACAGGGCTTTCGTGCGAAGGAGCCAATGTCCGGCAACCGTGTCGGCTAATCTGCCGCGACGGTGGTCGTGTTGATGCGTCACCCGCGAGCAATCTGACGTGCCATTGGCGAGAGGCGTCGATAAATGATCTCGTAACGCTGAACTGAATCGAACCAAGTCGACCAGTGGGCGCGGTGTTGATGGTGGTGCTGTGAAGATGGCTGCTGCTGCTGAGCGCGGACGGCAGATGTGATCGGCGAACACGATAGCCTGTAACGCGGCAGGCGGTGCTGTCGTGAACCGACACGTGGTTGGAGCGTCTGAGATGCTGCGGGCCTATGTTCTTCGCGCATGTCTCTCTGTTGCTGGGGTGTTGGTGAACGCCTTCCCTGATGGTGCTGCGGGAGGACGACGGGGGTCTGACTTCGGCTTTATCGCTTTCCATCAGTGAGGCCATCAATTCACCGCTAAGTACCCTGGGCTGATGACAGGTGATGGACGCCTGTGTGTGCGGGCTCACTGACTTCCCGGTTCGGGTGGTGAACGGCAGTGCATGGAGATGGAGACAGGAGACACATTCTGGAGTGAACCAATTATCAACATACTACGCAAGCAATAAATAACCCC
>BRZM01002739.1:15015-25281 GCA_033238685.1 Lates japonicus | reverse complement strand
TATTTATGTGAGTTGTCACAGTTGGGGAGGGATTGTTCCATCCTTCACGATTTCGACTTATGCAGCAGATCATCAGCAGCAGTCCAGGCTCATCTGAAACAACGAGCATCCGCGAGTTGCGGGAGATTAAAGAGGCGGCGGAAAAGGAGAGCAGCGGAGCAGTTAGCATAAACGGCGAAAGAGAAAAAGATATATGATAAACACCTCGGTGCAGCAGTGCTCGACGAAATGCCGAGCCAACGAGGTCCCTCTGGTGGCCACCGTCAGCAGCATCCATCCATTTCCTCCCACATCTGCCCCGTTCTCCTCCTCAATCTCGGCAGCGCCCGACGAGTCAATCCGGCTGCAGAGTCAGGCACCGGTGTTCAGAAACCCACTGGTGCCTTGCTGGTTCACATCTCATCCTCCTCCGTCCGTAGTACCATGGCCTGCCGTCACCGGGCTCCTCAGGAGCTCGGCCCAAGCACGAGGTCAAGGCCGACAAGCCTCCGACAGCCGGAATTACGTGACCATCCATGGCGGCCGAAATGAGCCCATGTAACCGCGGCTCGGTAGTCTCGGCTGCAGAAGCTCAGCCCAGAACCGCAGTCTTCATCAAAATTCAGTGAACCGTGCCTGCCTCACAACGGTCTGCGCGACTGGTATCATCATCATCTACGGAGCTGAACCACAATCGAAAAAAGTCAGTCCCCGATCACATCGCCATTTCCATCAACGTTCCGAACCGTGAGCAAAACAGCGCGTCAGCCTCGAGCGCAGTCCACAGCAAAACCCGTCACAACACCCGACCGTGCCGTGATCAGCGGTCCAACCCAGCACGATCAGCTTGTTCACCGCGTACGCCATGAAACACAGTTTCAGAAACCGTTTTTCGCCAAAGCCGCCCACGCATTTGTCCACGCCTGATCGAGTGATGTCCGGTTGAAGCCCAACAGAGGCGAAAGGAGTTGCCCGTCAGACGGGCGGCGCACAACAAACGCGACTTCACGACAGCAACAATCATTAGCGTCGCCGAACACGGCCTACAGACGACAGGTCCATCAATCAACAAACTGAATATTTGTTTCAGTATCACAGCGTGCGAAGAACGTCAATATTTGATAAGTTGACTGACGGCCCTGGCTACTTTGCGCTGAAAAGCGAGTTAAATGACCATCAAAACAGTCAGCAGATTAATTTTCTCTGTTCGTCAATCATCATCTGCTCTCAGTTCCAGATCTCTCACATACACGATATCAAACACATAAATGTTCTTTCAGTAACGGAAATAAAAAGAATATTTGTTTTGCCCTGCATTAAACAGCGACATTATCCATTTGGGTAATCAGTCTCAGAGTTCATCATTTCACAGTGAGATCCTCAGGCCCAGTTATGCCCAGCAATTCCGTCCCAGGCTATCATCATTCCTGCCTGCTTTCCATCCCATCCATCCGCGGCCCAGCGGTTAAACCAACATGCAGACAGACGTTCGAAACAGCCTCAGCCTGCCCTTGCGAGTGACAACCCAGCATGGGTCCGCCTCCAGCCTCATTTCGTCGGATATTCGAACCTCCTCCAGCCTGCAGCTCATCACGCCAAGCCTTCGTCTCGACCCGCCAGTGAGCGAGGACACCACGGCGGAGGATGAGCGCAGAGGGAGTCGGTCCCGATCACTCGGGGAGGCCATATTCTCGGCGAGCCGGAGTGAGATGCGGGTGGGGACCGCGATGATGTTGTTCAGGCTATTGTGTTCGGCGTCCGCTACAGAACAAACAGATGCCGTCACTGAAAAACATTTCAGCACCAGACCACCGTGCGTGAGCGCAAAAATGCTGGTTACTGAGCGGAAGAGCCTGTGTAGAAGAGCGTGTACCACCAGCACCGGCCCGCATTGCATTTCATGGCTGGCCACGGTGCCCGTCAGGTCGCCAACCGCTCCCCCATGGCACCGGCTGCGCGGCGACTGGCGGTCACACCACATGGAACCAGCAGTGAAATCATCTTTGCCTCCCTCACCCTCAACCCTCCTCCCCGCCCGGTCGGCCCCGAGAAAAGATGAATATCACCGCAGCGAATCAGCCAACGCATGCCGCCTCCCCTTCGAGTGGAGAACAGCCTGAGCAGCCGTTGAGCCGATTTCAGGTGGCGATGCAGCAGGAAAGAGGATCGAGCCGAGGGCCAGCGAGGAGCTGGCCGAAGGCTGAAATGGAGGATATGGTCAGTGTCGAGCAGCTGAGAGGCACCATCCAGTTCAGCAGCCGGTGAGGCGCCGTTCAGCCCAGACAGACAGCAGTGGTTTCAGTTCCTCCACTTATTAGGCTCGCGCCCGTCGCCCCCAGAGGTCTGCTCATCACCAGCAGTTTCCAACGCCTGAAAGGTCTCGAGCCCCGACGCAAACAGCAACATAATTACAGCCTATCACGTCGCCTGCTCATGTTGCACCGAACAGCGTCCTCCGCTACCCGCCCAGCGATCGACGGCTCACACCCCAGCTCCAGACTGGTCACAGGCTCAGCATGGGGAACAGCCTATAAGCAATAAAATGCCAGCACTAAAGTCACCATCAGAAAATGCGATGCCGATTTATATTGCGGGTGCAGTGTTGATTGTTAAGTTTCGATATAACCACCGCAACATCAGACGGTCATGATATTACTCAGCAACGTCACCCATCGGTGGTATCAAAAGTCACCGATCATCGTTGGCGTCTCCTCAGAACCCGAATGGGTAACATCTGATGCCGACATATTTGCCGTATCAGCTGTCTCGCCGGCGGTGGACAGCGTGACAAAAACAGTGAACAACCAACAAGACGAAGATGACGATCTCGCCGCGATGTGTCCGATCAGCAACCATCAGCAACGAAAATCAAACGAAAATAAACAACGGCCTGCCAGTGGTAGACAGACGGGTCAAGTACAATCATCAATCTTCTGTTTCAATCAGCAAGTAGTCAAAACATATCTCACTGGAACCAAGAGCAGAGCCTGCAATGCCAACGTACCCCCGATCAGCAATGTTCAGAAAAACACCGGCAGCGAGAAATGTCACCTCAGCCGGGCATTCACGAGAAGTCACCCAGCACGATGGCGAGATTGCCGAGCAGTTAGGTGCGGGTGGAGGGGGATCGAGTAAGGATAAAAGAATGGTCAGGACATAGAGAGAAAGAGCGCGACGACCAGAGAATAATCCATCGAGAAACAAACGACGAAGCGGAGGGCGGGCCGATGAACACAGTCAACACCGAGCACCAACAGCCGGAACAGCAGCAGAGAGGCATCTCAGTTACGGCGGTAGCCGCCGCTGGAGAATCAAAACTGCCCCGCCAGCCGACGAGCCCCAACACACATTCAGCAGAAACAGCGCCGCAGGCCACCGGAGGAGTGGCTTCCGCCGTTCAGTCCGCCAACGCGATCCGCGTCGAGTGAAACAAGCGCCGCCGAGAGCCACTCCAGAGAAGCAGGGCGTATCGAACAGCCTCCCGCCGCCTGATGCCCGGTCCAATAGGCTAGCATTGTTAACCGAAAGAAAGAGACCACGGAGTGGCACACCGGCAGTGCGATTCGACCAAAGAAATTGCAGTCAAGCGATCACGGCCGACGACCAGGAGGGCCACCGGTCAAACAACATTATTATCCACGAAGAGCTGAATATGGCAGAGCTCAGATCTCGTGCAGCAGTGAGCAAAGAGAGCAACGCAACAGTCACGTAATGAGCACGTTGCGATCGCGCAAGCGTGCGGTCATTGCGGGCGATAACAGTTTGGGAGGACATCAAACGAGCTTCTTCCGCCACCGACGGTCATCATCATCAGAACAAACGCACCGGCAGCGGGTCACACCATCACTTCAGCACGACCGCAGTGCACCGTCGCCGTTCAGCAGGCCGCGTGAACCAGCCGAGCCGCCTCGTCATGCCAGGCCTCGAGACAAACGATCAGGCCAGCAGGCCTGATGTGCAAAACGGTGTTCCAGCTCTTGATGCAGTTAAACATACAAAAAATTGTCGACAACTGTTTGCGTCAACAATCAATCGATCGTTGGGGAGACCAGCCATACGGGCAGCGAGTCGCCCACATCTGTCTGGGGCCCAACTAAACAAAGAGTTCAGTGCTTGAATAGTTCGAAGAACAGGGCCTTCGACAAGTTTCCAGTGACACAGGCGCCAGGATAGTTTCATATTGGGGTCAATATCTGCACAGAGAGACTAATGAAGAAACAAAGAGCTTGACAGCTGAAGAATTAGAAGAAGTCCGTTAGACCTGATATCACCATCACAACAAATCCAGTCCACAGTTTTGTGCAACACACCCTCAAAGCTCCACCGCATTGTGATGGTGATATCAAGGTCTAACGGACTTTTCTTAATTCTTCAGCTGTCCAGTTCATAAGCTGTCCATCTTTTTTGTTTCTTCATTAGTCTCTCTGTGTTGGATGGCTAATTTTTGCTGCAATGTTCCCAAACTATCCTATTAAATGCGCCTAACCACATCACAGGCTTGTCGTCCAAGATGGCGAGAGAATTGTGTCATTGTTCTTCCGAGACACATTTCAAAACACTGTTTCTTTTGTTTAGTTGATTTAAGACTGCCTGTACAGTCACATATAACAGTCTCCTAACACGCAGCTTTAGATATTGATCAGTTAATTTGACAGCACCAGGTAGCCATCAATTTGTCAACCAAGTTTTTTGTATGAGCTGCCAGTGACAGCTGCATCAAAACCGTTTTTGTTTTACACATCATTTTATGCTACTTTTAGCCTAATCAATATATTCCCACTCAGGCTACAACAGTGATCTATTCTCTTTTATAAATGAAAAACAGCTTCAACATAGTTCACACTTGTCAGCCTACTGAACAACTTGTGTCTTTGAATTTTTTCTGGTCGTGATTATAAGAAGTTGTTGTTGTTCAGCAGTGGTGGATGTATTTTGTTGCGGTGTGTTTTTCCCTGTGTGTGTGTGTTTGTGTGTAAGAGAAGCTCGGTTTGATGTCCTCTAAACTGTTGTATCCTTCACCAATGGCCGCACACTTTTACTTTGATCACAAACGTGCACACAAATCATTACATTTTCTCTCTGTGGCACTGTTCTGCGTTGCATCTCTCTCTCCCCGTCCCACACACACGCACAAACACACACAGTGAAGAGCCCTCTTTACACTCCTGCTTGCTTTGAAGATCTGAGCTCAGCCGCCGATATCTCTTCTTCTTCAAATGCTGTGGATGATATCAGCTCTTGTTACAACCAGTGCCCTCCTAACAAGATCATCAGCCATGTCACTTATCCAAAAAACACTCCCTACAAGTTTTCATTAGCTGCTTTTTGGGTCAGATGCTTTTTTTTTTCTGAAGTAGATAATTGCCCTCCATCAAAGATGTCTTCTTTTCAAGGTGCTCACAGAAAACTCTGCCCTAATTAAGACCAGAGCATCAGAGCAGCAGGAGCTGTCAACCTGGAGTATGACTGCTGGCCACTGGAATCCCTAACTGCCCCCGTTTCGATGTCCACTCCCTGCTTCTCCCTCTCCTCTTCCTCTACTCGTCTTCATTAGTTCTCAGCAGCGCTTGTTTCCCACCTCTGCTCTCTCTAATGACTGGTCAAACGTGCGTGCTGGACAAACAGCCCCAAATAAGCCCTCCTCCATTGACTGTGCCCTGCAGCACTCAACCTGCTGGAGTGTGTGTGTGTGTTAGGGCTCATCAGCACAATAGAACTAGTTTTGATTCTCCAGTAAATAGAGCGCCTTTACCGCCATAACTGAATTCACCTTTTCTCTCTCTGCTGTTGCCTCCAGCTGTTGAGATTTTACTCTAATTGGTAACTGTATTCATACAGCCCCTCCCACCCGTTCCTCCTTCGGTGTTTTGTTTCTCCATTCGTTAATTCTCTAGTCATTCGCGCTCTCTCTCTCTATATCCCTGTCCATTTCATTTCTTTATCCTTGCATTTTCTCCTTCCAGTCCCCCTCCACCCTTTCTTCTCCTTTTAATCATCTCATATCATAAATAGCACATTTTGGCTCTCGCAGTATGGAGCAGCTTAAGAAATTAACTTATTTTACAGGGCATTTTTGTCCCTTTATCTGATTTTAGAGGTTTTTTTATGGTCTTTTTCACAGGCAATTTTACTGAGTGATGAAATAATACATTAGCATTGCAACTATACTCTTGATTCGACCCAGTGAGATATGTTTTAACTTCACCCCACTGTTAGAAACAGCTGGCTTTACAGAAGATTGTGGTGCCATTTACTCCAACCAGTCTGTCTACCACTTTGTATTGTTGTTTATTTTGTTTGAGGATTTTTTTGTTGCTACTTCTGTCGTTTGCTGTTAAGGATTTTTATCCACGCTGGGGTCGATGTCTGTCTGTTGGTTGTTCCACTGTTTTTTTTTGTCCACACTGAGATATCTCACCGCCAGCAGGGCAAAGTTTTCTTTTTTATTTTGTGAAATATGTCAGCATGTACCAGATGTACATTCAAGGTTCCCAGAGGACACTTAATGACTATGATGATCCAGTGACTTTTTGTGTAGCACCACCATTAGGTTGACATTTAAGGTTTGGAGTGAAATATCATGACCATCTGATGTTGCAGTGGTTATATCAAAACTGTAAATCAAAACCTGCACCACTTGCATCAAGTATAAATCTGGCTTTAGTCTTGTTTCTGTTGGTGGCTTTGTAGTGCTAGCATTTTGTTCTGCTATAGGCTGTGTCTTTGATATTTCCCACTCAAGACCCACTTTGTTCCTCTTGTTGATCTGACTAGAGATTATGAGCCATCAGTCACTGATAGACCTTGGAGGACAAAAGCTGTATTCAGTTACAAACACATGAGCAGGCTGACATACGATAAAAACATAATTATATTTATATTTACGTCAGAACTTTTGTTTTCAAAGACCTTTCAAGAGCATTTTTTTCTCCAAGCCACTGTTAATTTCCGACTGTGGGTAGACGTCTTCTCTCTGAGGAGGCAACAGAAAACAAAGGCGCCTTTGAAGAGCCTAAAGGTCATCGTGGAGGAGGCTAAAAAACCCTCTGCTCTGTTGTGGTATCTCTGGGTGATGCTAGACAGCCTCACAACATCCTGCTGGGCTGGATGATTGCCGCCTCTCAACGCTCACATTTACTGGCCATATCCTCCATTTCGCCTTCCTTGAAGACCCCGGCATCCTCACTAAGCCCTCGCTCGATCCCTCTTCCTGCTGCATTCGCCCACACAAAATCAATAACAACACTCAAATGCTATTTCTCCACTCAGAGGGGGTATGGCATACGTCAAGCGTAATGGTTCACTGCAGTGTGAGTATGTCTTTTCCTCAAGGGGCCGAGCCGGATGGGGGAGGGAGGGTTGAAAGTCGGGTAGGGAATTAAAAGATGATTTCACACCCCCTTGAGACCCATGTGAATTGTAACCACCAATTATTGCCTGTGTTACCCATGAGCAGCGAAAGGGCTCTGAGTGCTGACCACGAAGCCAATCAGGCCGGCCGAACTGCATGAGCGTTCCCAAGTACAATCACATAGTAATAATGTGCGATTATTTGAGTCTGCTATGGCTTTAATTCCTCCCTGTTGTTTAATTACACACTCTTCTACACGGTCTCCAAATGCCACTCAATAATAACATTTTTCTCACTCACGCACAGTGTCTGAAACACTGAAAATAACATTTTCAATGGCAAACATCATGTTTATTATTGAAAGGTGGCATTTGGAGACCGTGTAGAAAGGTGTGTAATTAAACAACAAGGGAGGAATTAAAGCCATAACGAACTCAAATAATCACATTATTATATGTGATTGTACTTGGGGAACGCTCATGCAGTTCAGCCCGGCCTGGGTTAACTCGTGGTCAGCACTCAGGCCTTTCGCTGCTCGCCAGGCCGCCAGGCAATAATTAGTGATTACAATTCATGGGTCTCAAGAAATTAATGAAATGTCTTTTAATTCCCTACCCGACTTTCAGCCTCCTCCCCCATCAGCTCGGCCCCGCCGAAAGACATACTCACCGCGGTGAACCATTGCGCTTGACGTATGCCATACCCTCTGAGTGGAAAGCTAACATTTTAGTGTTGTGTGATTTTGTGTGGGCGAAATGCAGCAGAGAGATCGAGCGAGCTTGAAATGAGGATGCCGGGGTCTTCAAAGGAGCGAAATGGAGGATATAATGATAAATGTGAGCGAGCGGCAATCATCAGCCCAGCAGGATGTTGTGGGCTGTCTAGCATCTTGGGAATACCACAACAGGCAGAGGGTTTTGGCTCCTCCACGATGACCTTTAGGCTCTTCAAAGGCACCTTTGTTTTTCTGTTGCCTCACATAAAGAAGACGTCTGCCCACAGTCAAATTAACAGTGGCAGAGAAAAAATGCTCTTGAAAGGTCTTTGAAAACGAAAGTTTCTGACGTAAATATAAATATAATTATATTTTCATCGTATATCAATACTGCTCATGTGTTTGTAACTGAATACAGCTTTTGTCCTCGAGAGACATCAGAAGTGACTGATGGCTCATAATCTCTGTCAGATCAACAAGAGGAACAAAGTGGGTCTTGGTGGGAAATATCAAAGACACAGCCTATAGCAGAACAAAATGCTAACTACAAAATACCAACAGAAACAAGACCCAAGCCAGGTGCCTTGATGCAGTGGTGCAGTTTTGATTTACAGTTTGATATAACCACTGCAACATGGAGATGGTCATGATATTTCATAAACCTTAAATGTCAACTAATGGTAGTGCTTTACAAAAATCACTGGATCATCATAGTCATTAAGTGTCCTCTGGGAACCTTGAATGTTTTGTCTAGTACATGCTGACATATTTCACAAAAATAAAAAGAAAACTTTGCCCACTGGCGGTGAGATATCTCGAGTGTGAAAAAAACAGTGGAACAACCAACAGACGAACATCGACCAGCGGTAAGATAAAATCGCAACGGCAAACGACCAAGTAACGGCTCAAAAATCCTCAAACAAAATAAACAACAATAAGTGGTAGACAGACTGGTTGAATGGCACCACGGAAATCTTCTGTAAAACCGGCTGACTCCTGATGAGGTGAGGAATCAAGCTATATCTCCTCCATGTTGCAATGTCTTGTGTTCATCACTCAGTAAAGTGCCCAGGCCATGCGCCTGCATCAGATAAGGGATACCCTGTAAGCAAAGTTAATTTCTGGCCCTCTGCGAGCAAATATTGCAATTATATGAAGACGATAAGGAGAAAGGAATGGAGACTGGAGAGCTCTGGGGTAAAATGAAATGGTTTTGAGATAGAGAGGCATGAGCCAAGTAACAATGGGCTAAAGCTGCAGAGAAGGAAGGAAACAGATGAAAGGGCAACTATGTTGATTGCCAATTGATGAAATCTCAGCAGCTGAGGCAACTGTGGCTGTGGTGACGTGTGTGGGACGAGGAAGATGCTGCTGTCTGAAAGAAAATGTAATGGTGTGTGCTCTGTGTGCGTTTGATCAAGCTGGTGTGCGGCCGTCGAAGAGATGGCGGTTGAAAGGACATCGTGACTACACTGGCACACACACACACAGGTGCCGCAACAACCATCACCGCTGAACGGCAACGGCGCGTCACGACCGTCAAAGACACAGGTTGTCGACAGGCTGACTGGTGTGAACTATGTTGACTGTTTTGTTCATTTATAAAGAAGGTAGTTTTGTTCCTTAACACAGTGGACTGGGTGTAACTAAAAACAACGCCGTGTGTCGTAAAGCTGATTTTATTTTATTGTCATAAACAGTTGACAAGTGGTGTGCGCAATCAGATAACGATCAATATCTGCTGCGACCAGAGAGGACTCTGACCTGATAGCGGCAGCCTCTGAACAATCAGCAAAGAACAGAATGCAGGCTCTCGGGAAAGAACAATGACACTGAAATCTCGTCGCCATCGCGGACTGACAGGCTATGATCGCGGGGTTGCGGGGAACGTAACGGGATAGTTGGAGCATTGCGGCTGAAGGCGTCAACTGAAGTGACAAGGTGGACGGCATATGAACGGACGGCGAAGGGGTGTCCGTTGGTGCAATGTCACCATCTGTTGATGGTAGGCGCTGAACTGAATGACGTTAAAACTGTTCGCGTTTTCTGCCGCTGGGCATGTTTAGCCGGATGAGGTGACGTTGCTGCCAGAAGACTTCGGCCTGGTACGTTGCAAGGCGCAGCTGGGCGGTCGCTATTGAAAGTGGTGACTGATTATTTGTCTTGTTTCTGATGAAAGGTAAACTAGAGTCGTGATGATTGTTCTTTAATACGCGCTTCC
>BRZM01002737.1:19035-47175 GCA_033238685.1 Lates japonicus | reverse complement strand
ACTGTTTTTGTCAATGGAGTCTGGTGAACATCAACCTCCATCTAACAGGTCGATTTTGGTTATGTTTGTTCTGGCTTTGTTAAGATTAAGCATCACTATTCTCACCGCAGTTTCCAATGTCTGCATTACAGATCTTAACAGGGCCAAAATATTGGACCAGATTGAAACCTAGGGGCAGACAGAACTGGTCCAAAACTGGGCGACCCAATAGCCGAGTGGTTAGGGTGCAGATTCCCCCGTCTGACGGTCGGTCATTCCCCTTCTCTCTGAGCCCACACTTCCTGTTTGTCTTCATCGTCACTACCAAATAAAGGCATAAAATGCTCCAAAAAATAATTAAAGAGACCCAAACAGAAAGAGGGGAGTTACACCAGCAGCATGAGGATGCTAATGAGCAGCAATAAATGACATTTTTCCTGCATTTCACAGCTCATGATCTCAGTCTGCCTAAAAAAACCTGTTGACAATGCATCACAAGGTTAAAGAGAATTAATTTACATCCACTCAGGTACAGACTGGGACCCTACCAAACCTGATTAGACTAGATATGATCTGGATTTGACCTCAAGCTTGTGTTCACGATGAATCAAAACGCCTCAGACCTTAAATAAACGGCTGCAGATTTCCTGAAATTCCTGCAAAGCTTCTTCACTTCTTCCAAGACAAAATAGCAGGAGTGACAAATAGTCTGTTGCTATGTGCTGCGCCTGAATAATCTGACTTTACCTCTAAACACTGACCACCTCAGTGAGCCGCCGACCTGCCCGGACATGCTGCCGGGTCCCGGTTGTCACAGAGACCGCCCCCTCCTAACCCGACACCCCGACGTGCTTTCTGCTTCACTGGCTGACTTTATATCGTTCCCCTGTGACCAGGAGCTGACACATGGGCACACAAGGACAAAGTTAATGAGAGCGGTTCAGCGGCCAGGATCGATGTGGGAGCGCATGGCGAGGCGGTGCAGTCTGGGTGAGGGGTTGGGGGGTAAAATTCAGGGGCTGGTATTTTAAAATGTGCTCAGTCACTGTCATGTTCCTGCTGTGCCAGGACGAGTCACAGAAAAGTCAGCATCAGGTGGTGGTGAGTGTTCCTCTGTGACCGTGCCGCACATATCGTCAAATACCTGATATTTATTTCATTAACTCGACAGAGCACCCCAGAGGCCTTCACTCACTCATGTTTCCCCTGTAATTAGCCCTTTATTTAATACTAACGTTGAACCTAAAATGAGAGATTTGTTGCACAAAAATCACATTTTGGCTTTAGTTAGACAGGAAAATATGCCAAATAAATATGCTGTTGTGTGACATATAAAATATGTTGACTGGAATCTGTGAATTATTGATCAAGAACGGTGTACCCGGCAATCAATACCAGACTCCATTGACAAAAACAGTGATTTAAGGGAGCAGAACACAGGAGCTGCTGGAATACTACAGCCTCAGTCAGTTTGTGTTATAGTGTGACTTTCAGTGGTGGAAGAAGTATCCAGATCATTTACATGAGTAAAAGTACCACACAGTAACTTAATAGACTAACAGACTGAAGCTGCTTAGTGTTTCAGCAGCTCCTGTGTTCAGCTCCCTTAAATTACTGTTTTTGTCAATGGAGTCTGGTTGAGACAAAAAGCAGTGTTTGTGGTTAATGAAAAGGTCTATCTCTGTAGAAATCTTATCCATAATGTCATCAGATAATTATAATCACAATCTGAGCCTGTCAGTGGCAAAACAAACCACTTTAGTGGACGTACTTTGATGTGGATGTGTGTACTGTGTGTTTTACCTTGTTTCTTCATGGCAGCCTTGGTACCCTTTTGCGCCTCCCAGGGGCTGGGGATGTGCAGGAAGGCGGTCTGCCACCCCGGTCACACCGAACCCGTCTTTGCACACGTCCTGGTTCCTGACGGTGACCAGGTGAGCCACGCGGTGCTCCTTGAACTCCTCGGCCACCTTCTCTGCCCGCTGCTGGTGAAACTCCACCGTGTGCAGGTGACCCGTGGGGGCGATGGTGCGCAGGATGGCGTGGGAGAGAGAGCCGCTACCTGTGCCTGGGACGTAGCAACAGAGGGAGGATTAATGACTACAACAGGGACTTAAATACAAGGTAAAACAGACCCTACCAGACTCCATTGACAAAAACAGTGATTTTACAGAGCAGAAAACAGGAGCTGCTGGAATACGCGACGTTCTGTTAGTTTGTTTCTGTTACTGTGTGTCTTTCAGTGATGGAAGAAGTATTCAGGTCTTTTTCTTACCTAAGTGTACCACACAATAACACAAACAAACAATGGAGTTTGGTGGTTTTGACAAAGCGATAAAATGGCTGTTTCTGGTTAAACAAAGAATATTTTACTCTTTAATAAACACAAGACATTCTTATTTTGATAACTGATTAGCTTAAACTTCATTTCTTAATTTTTAATTGTAAAGATTCATGTCCCTATGAACCATTTACATTCCAAAAATGGGGAAAAAGGCCCAGATTAAAAAAAAAAACACAAAGTTATCCTTTAAAGGAAAATAAGAGAAAAGAACAGACAGAAAGTCTAGGATGTGTCTTTACATCCTCCAGGTCACATTTAGGAGACTCAGTCACAACTATAGCCTCAAATACAGAGTCAAATACATGTGAGAGTGTATTAACATCACACAGACATGTCCAAAAACAAAATTACTCATGACCCAGTTCTCGAGCTGCTGCAAAATCTAATTGTAACATGTTTGAAATAAAGCTTGTCACCTACAGTCCACTGTAAAGAAAGACGAGGCCCAATCCTCAGTTATTTTCATATCAAATATAAATCCATGTAATCTGAGAAAACGTAGAAACTTAAGACATTGTTGTGCCTCCTCACACAGCCATAACAAAAAGCTCAGGGCTGTTACTACAACACACACCCACTGCTTCACACTGCTTTTCTCTCTGGTAAGTGGATGCTACATTTCTGAGTGGGCCTTCTTTGCCTCAGAAGCAGCTGTGTCTGTCTCTCTGCCGTAAACAATGCCCGCTAATGTACAGTTTGTGAAAGAGTGATGTGAGCGTGTGTGATTTTTTTTTTCTTACAAGAAGAGAAATAACTCTGGTCACGTGACTTGCAGTAAAGGCGGGGGAATGGAGGGCCAGCAGATAGATCCCATCCTCCATAACCCTCCCTCCTTCTCCTGACATTACGTCACCGCCGCCTTTGTTCGCATGGCGACAAAGAGGGCAATGTTTACCCCACAGCAGCACTTTGACTTGCTAAAAAACCTCAACGCTGCTGAACCGGATGGTCGGGGGCTGGAAACAACAGTAAATAGGGAAACTGTGGATGGGTTTTGCCGGCTGTAGTGAACCAGAAAAGGAATGAGCAGATGCAAAGCTGAGGAATAAACAACAACTGTCCCATATAAAACCACAGAGGCAGATAAGGTTTCCATTGGAATTACCTCATCTGGTGATAAAGTCAACCTCATTATCTCCAATGGAGAAGGTCTAACAAATATACAACCCAATACAAAAGTCCTATAGGAAATACTGCTGTTTTTAGACGCTGTGTTAGGAGGTGTGGATTCAGTTTTTGAGGTAGTGTTTTTGTGGTGGTGTTGTGTTAAACTGTGCCATTATCTACATCTAGGAAATTTTGTTTTCAGTCCCGTTTATAAGTTGACACAGTTTCTCAGAAGCTACTTGATAGAGTTCAATGAAATTTGGTGGAAGTGATCAGTCCATCAATCAACAGAAAATTAATCAGCAACTATTTTAATTATCGCTTCAATCATTTTTTGAGCTAATATGTCAAACATTCTCAAATGTGAGGATTTGATGCTTTTCTTTGTTATAAATGATGGTTTTGTACAGTCAGTTGCATAAAACAAGCAATTTGAACACATCTGGGATCAAACTCTGAAATTACAACAGGTTTTTTTTCCAGTATATTCTGACCTTTTATTGACAAAACACCCAGTTTAATTTCATTTCTTAATTTTTTTGGAAAACATTTGAACTCTAAATGAATTCAGGTTAAGGTTTTATAATTCTGAAGTCAAATAAGCGTCTCTCCCTTGTGAGGAAAGGAAGACTATTTGTACATGACTCATTTGAAAGGCCCAAACAACTCGTGAATGACACAGTAACTCAATAATACTCCAATTGGTGGATGCAAGAACTCTTCTTATGCGTATGTGCTACTGAAGGACAAATCTGTTTGGAAGATTGGTTCTTACATGAGATCCAATGTTTTTTGGTGCAAATCTGGGTGGAGTTCCAATGTTTCTGTTTTTCTTTAATACCTTGTGTAACTGTAAACTGATTCAGACATTGTGTATAAAGCTGCAACTAAAGACCAGTTAAAATTACAGGTGAATCTGTCAATTACTATTGATTATTCAGTTAATCATTTGGACTACGAAAGGTCTGAAAATGGTGATAATTGTCCATCACGGTGTCCCAAAACCCAAGCTGATGTCTTGAAACGTTCAAGAAAAAGATCCAGAGATATTCAATTCACATTAAAAGGCTGTGAATCTTTACAACTGAGAAGCCGGAACCAAAGAATGACTGGGTTTCAGTTGTTAAATGATTAATAAATCAATTAAATCAACCACTGATGAACCATTAGTTTCAGCACTAATCAACTCCTTCATCTTTTGTGCAAAATTAGATTTTTTCTCCTTCTTATGTGGCTCTGCTGCAGCACAGTAACTTTAAATGGCCTTATAATCCAACATAACTACACAACAAACTGTAGCCTCACACTGTAACGCTGCTACACAGCCTGAGTCACAGACATGCAAACACACTCACATGCCGACCGTCATCTGTAAAGCAGAGTTTACTGTTGGCAGGAAATGGCTACGTGGCTCTGACAGGGATCTGTCGGAGTGATGGGCACCGACACCGTCTAAACTCGATCGGCATATAAACAGACGATCAATCAGCACAGGACCGACTCTGGACCTCAGGCTTCATGCCAGGGTGCTGACGGGTTCAGTTTCCATCCCAGTTATAGATGTAAAGGATGGAAAACAGCCAGGTCCACCAGAAATACACTCAGCATCAGCAGTATTGTGCAAAAACATGCCAAAACTGTTTAAATAAAAAATGAAAAGTGAGTCCAGGGCACAAGTTTTTAACCCGTTTTCTAAAACTGGCACTGTTATTCATCAGCTGTGACGTCGGAGTCTGGGAAAGCACGAATTTGATAAAAGGGATCTGGTGTTTTTAGTTGTGCATCTGTAACCGGAGACGAACGTGAGACAATCAGCGCTAATGTCAAACAGGGATTGTCAGATAACCCAGGAATGCTCCTCATCTGTTTGCACTAATTTCCAAGCTGCAGCACATTTAACTTCCAGTGAGGGATGTGTTTATATAAGACACGCAAGGCAAAAATGTGCGGGGAAGAAAAAAAACAGAAGTTACAATCTGATATGACACATAAAGAGAAGGAGGGAAAAATGCCTTGAGCGTCAGCTATGCGGAAGTATTTTAAACTACAAAAGGAAAAAAAAAGGGCATCGGTGTAGAGAAGTATCAGGAAAAAGAACACGATAAAGGACAGAAAACACGAGTGCTGGAAACAAAAAGACAAAAAAACAGCTGGAAGCAATGACGAGGCACAAAACAATCCCACTACACAGCAACAAAAAACCACAGAGAAAACTGTGACAAACCCTCTCAGAAATTAACTAGAATTACCGCCTCGTGGTCGTATGCCTCCGCCAAATTCCTTGTACAGTATGTGTTCACAGGCTTGGCCTATAAAGCAGATTGTAGCCATGGCAGTAGACAATGCTGCAAATATGGATGTTGCTGCAAAGAAGCTGCAAGTAGGAGGCAACAGAGGATCTATACTCTCAGGACAACAGATTAGTGTCACTGAGATATGGTCACAATTTCCCATTCTGTTGGCCAGAAAAGTGTTTTCTAATCTTTGACCTTGTGGATATAAAATCGTAATTTCACCATTTTAACCAGTAAGACAAATTTAGTCATTTTTTAGCAAATTAACTCTTGTGTTACAGCCAAAAACAGTGACTTTTTACCACCAAAATCTAAACAGAATGGTGCAGGGGTGACGTATTTTTGTACTCCAACCCTGGTTCCCTCGCCAAAACACAACGAGGCTGTAAAGGTGACAAGTTTCCGTGTTTGGTGTCGACAACCTGTGTTGTCGACAACCTGTGCAACAACCTTTTTAAGACATGTAAAAACCAAAAAAAAAAATCACAAGTGAGGTATTTTCTAATGTATTTTATGTCGTAGAATAAAACATGAAAATGTCTTGAGCTTGTGTTAAAACCACAGACCTTATTTCAAGCATCTAAACAAACCCCCATTGACTTTGGGATGAGGGAACAGGAAGTGCTAACATGCTAACTTACTTCCTGGTTTTAGGACTCATTCCTGCACCACTCTATTAGCAAATTAATTCTTGAGTTATGGCCCAAAACAGTGACTTCTGACCGTCAAAATCTAAATCAGTTCCTCCTTGAGTCCACATGAACATTCCTGGGATATTGCTTTCATGAGAAAGGGGGACAGATGGAAAGACGACCCAAAAACACAGCGCCTCCTGCCACGGCTGTCACCAGCATGGAAGCATTAAAATGTGAGGTCCTGACAGTCCTGACCGAGCAGCTGTTTTGCAATGATGAGTCATGTTGTGACTCACTGTTACAGGCCACTGGACGCACAACACAATCAACATCTTGACCTCATGGCAGCACATGAGATGAGAATTCAGGGAATCGAGAAAGTCGGTCATATTCGTCCTCTGGGCATCATCAACATCTGTGTGAAATTTCAAGACAATCGGTCCAAATTTTGTTGAGATATTTTCCCAGAGTTGTCGGAGCCACGCCAATAAAAATGAGCACTGTAGCAGTATTGGCTGATATAGATCGGTTTGATCTGGCGGATGTGTTTTCAGGAAGTGGAGTCCACAGTCAGTTGCCTCTTTATAATGGATACAGCTTTAAAGATTTAAAATTCATGGGACTGTTTGTGTCTTTCCTCTACAGTTTGCTGTGTAGGTGTGACAGAGGACGGTGAATTACTCAAACAGTGATGAATTACCCTTTAATGAGAGCGTTGCTTTGATGGAAATGGTCAAAGCAAACCCGTGACTCATGTCGACGTCTCTAATCTGCATCAAGTCAGTGGGCAGCTGCTGTACGAGAGGAAGCGGCGATGCAGGAGGACGAAGACGTGGTGGGGGAAGGGAGGCTGATTCTGAGTCTGACTGTTGACCTGAGCTGTCCCTGCTTTCTGTTCCCCATCTGTGTCAGATACAGCAACGGTGGTTGGCTGGACGAGAAGCAAAACCAGGACAGAGGTTGAAAAACTTAATATCCCGGCAGGCAATTTAGAAAGTAAGAGAGCGAGTCTTCCCATCATTAACCCAGTTCGGTCTCTGTGGACTTCAGTGAAGCATTCAACCCCTAAATGTTGTTGTGGAGAAGCTTTAGGTGGATGGAGCTGCTCTGAGAGTGGCTGCTTGTTGCCATTATGTGGGTTTTTAAAGGCTGATGATACAGAAATTGATACACATTTTTTTTAATTTAAACTGCCAAAAGCTGTTTTTCATGCCCAAAGAATCTCATGCTTCTGGTGTAAACCACAGAGGTTTATTTTTGTCAGAGTGGAAACACTTCGGTAACAAAAATTTGACTGTCATGAGACCACATTTATGAAATTTCATCAGTGTTACAAGAAAATGTCTAAAAAAAATAAAAATAAATCACAGTGACAGTTTATCTGATCCAATACAAGGCCAGCACATTGGCAAACTATTTTTGTAATCAGTAATTTCTTTTATTGGAGAAAAGGAATTGAATCTTTGGATTTTAGAAGCTGTATAAAGTTAATGTTTTGGTATTTGTACTTGATCTGTACTGGAGTTTTCTTCCACTTTTAAAAACACACAGTTCTACCTGTGATTTGCTTTACTTCTTGTACTGTACTGGAGTCAACCACCACACAACCTTGACAAATTATACATTATTTGAAAGCTGTGAGTCTCCTGATTTTATCTGTGCAAAGAATCTGAGGATTCACGTTGGTTCAGAGGCAAATAACTTATATTTCTACCATGTTTGTGGCTCTGTAACTTTTATTCAATATCTCCTCGACTCATTCTGAGGTTTTAGTTTCAAACTTGCAGATTATATATCCTAATAAATGCTTGAGTCTGGTCTAGTTCAGGAGCAGTACCAACAGAGCTGTAGGGACCGAGTGGAAAGCAGAAACAAGTGAACAGGACATGTTTTTCCTCTGCCGTTTTGAGACAAGACTGCATTTACTTGTATCCTGTGTCGCTCTTCAGTGAAATTGTAAATCGTCAGCACTTACAGGTTCCTCCTTCTGTCATGGAGGTCATTAACATGAACAGACCTTGAGCTGCGCTGAGTATTTGCTGTGCATACTTGATACAGTGATATAGGTGTGAAAAAATAAAACATACGGGCCATAATTAGGGTCAAACCTGCCTCCAAGGTGACTCCCCTAAACAGCCAAACACTCCTTCAGGAGGCTCGGCATGCAGGGCCGAGCGAGGAGAGCCAACAAAATTATCACCTCTAATCTCTGCTTTGTTTATATAACTCACTGACAAAAAGTCTCCCCCTCCACAGGACAGCACATACTGGTTATAGACCATCAGGCTGAGCGTTATGAGTCACCACGGCGCCGTACAAACGCTTATTAACACCTTGTCGACACATAATGACACTCAATCGCCGGTGTGTGCAGCTAATAAAATGCTACGTTGATGAAGTAATTTAATAAACCGAGCATTTTCATTTGTTTATTCCTCTGGATTTAGATGTGATAAGACGTCCAGAATGGTGGTTTTATTCCAGTGCATGCATGTGTGCGCAGGATTATTAAATATACATAAATAAAGCACCCGAGTAATGTGATGCCAATGCAGATAGTGCAGCCCTGTCTATACTGTGGGTGCATGTGCTGACTAAACAGATCTCCTACTCAACTCATTCATCACCCAGGAGACCTCTCCGATCTCAGCACACACACACACACAATTTACACTAAGTAGGATCAATAACGTGACATTCGCAGGGGCTGCTGGCAGTAAAACATGATGAAGCACTGCACCACAAACGTCCACTCCCATCCCCCCATCACCGCCCTTCAACCAGGGGAAACGAGGAAACCAACACACTCTGACTGATTGCTGTTAAAGAAATGGAAATGGAGGGTTGGAGCTGAAGGCAAAGCAGAGATGGGGGGGAAATTAGGGGGAGGACAAAAAGTGGCAATTTCAATAAATAAATAAAGAACACAGCATTACATAATCGTCTCAGGCACAGCTGCAACTATCCCACGACGTTCAATATAAACAGCTGAGGTTCTGTGTCAGAACATTGGAGACTCAAAAGGTGTGAGATTAAAATCAGGCACTTCATAAAGCTGCTGGGGGAAAAGATTTGAAGCCTTAGCAAATAATAAAATACAGGCTGAAATAGAACAGAACATCCCATGGCCCCACCCTGAAATGAAATCACTGTAAAAAATAAAAATCCTTCAAGGACTGTGCAAGGGTAATGACACAAATTAAAATCTGGAAATGAACTACAGGATTTCTTGGTAGTGAAGTTAAATTTTTTCCAAGTATTTTGAGCCACCGAACATGCAAAGCTGCACAGGTCACAGCTTTAATCAGATTAAAATGGAACACAGAGGGAAATGATGCTGATACTGAGAATTAATCAGTCAGTGCTGCATCTTAATATCAGTCTACACAGTGTGTCTCACAACACAGATAGGCTTCTATTGTAATCGATATAACTACACAGGAAGTGTAAGAGTTCATTCTTGCTTTACATGCACAAACCAGAGTATATTTTTATGCTTCAAATCTATTTTGACTGTGTATCAGCTCTGAGTGCTGCTGAAACGTGGGTGACCTCCACAGCAACACTGACAGAGGACTGAGGCTGCTGCTGCTTCCTGTATAAACACTGTATTATTTAGTCTACACTTATGGGAAGTTTGTGTCAAAACATAGCATATTTGATGTCCGTTTTGAAGTGGTACACATTTTGTGAAAGCCTCTTGGTACGAAGGATACTTCTGTTTGTGTCAGGCTTCGTCTTTCCTGCACAAATACAAATATGGACTCAGAGAGGGCGACGTGCAAAGATCTGAATGTGCTGGTGAGACACGGGTGGTTAGCTTTCTGACTGCTAACAGTGGCTCAATAATAGTGTGGTAAAGGGGGAAAGAATTTCTGGTAAATTTCCAGAAACTTTCCAGGGGAATTAACAGGAAATTTGGGGTGATTTATTCAAACTGTATCATATACAAATAGAAATATAAACATTTTGTTTTGCCATAAGCAGACATGCGCGCATGCTAATACAAATTTTAAAAAGTACATTTTTGACTCGGCTGTAATGGTGTGTTCCAGTTGTACTCTGAAGTCGGAATTTCCGAGTTCCTAGTCAGAAATTTCAGCTGGAACGCCCCCTCCCGTTAAAATGTCTTACTTCTGTGGTGGCAGAGAGGCAATGACAGGTTCTTTAACAGTTAAAATTTGTGATAGTTCACTGATTATGTTTCCAAAGACATTGCACCAAATTATGTGATATTTCCTCTTGATTTAATCTGTATTTGTCTGTAAAATCTTCACTGAATCCACCCTCACCTGACTCGCAGACGACGGACCCCGGCTTCAGCTCCAGCATCATGGTGATGGTGGCAATGTCTGTGGTGTAGAGGATTTGCGTGCGGTGGGGCAAGGAGACCGTCCACAGCTCTGGCGTGGGGTGAAGCACGTGGACCCACCCGCCTTTGCTGCAGGTGACCTTTGACCCGTAACGCTGACCAATCAGGTCTGTCGAGTGGCGAATGACTCCATAGCGGGTTTGCGTTTGGGCGCCCTGCTGCACCTTGACAGGCATCATGGAGTCGTGGCCCAGGTAGACGATGGCGACGTCCCCGTCCTGAATGAAGTCTGAATACTCCACAAAACTCATGGTGGACACGTCACTCTAAAACAGGGTGGTAAAAGATGAGCACAGGCTGGCTTTACTGAGTTTATAAACCAATCACAAGTCAACACAAAACACTATTTATCAACAGACAGTATGTTTAAAATAAGCAAGGACAATCTTTAACAAAAGTAGAGAATGCAGACTTCATTGCTAAACCCTAATGCAACATTTATATATGCTTAATGCTATAGTTAAGATATTTAAATTCTTTATTGAGCAGAGTTTATTTCAAGCTGGGTAACTTCCTCGTTTATTGTTCCGTTTATCTGCTAAGTCAGACATAAGCTAGCAGACATAAGCTGGACTCAAACGACAGGTCATTTTATCTGTTTTCTAGAACTAAAACGAAATATCTTTGGGTTTTGGCCTGTTGGTTTAACAAAACTAGACATTTGAAGGTGCCATCCCACAACATAATCAAACTGTTAACTACGTCACAACATGTCAACATGCAGAATCAGTTTACAGCACAGATTTGTCTTCAGCTGTGGTCTGGGGGATTTGTTAAGTACAAAATTAAAAGATAAAAATAAAACCTTTACACTTTATGGTAATACGCGATTGATTCAGCAAAAACTCCAATAACAGTGTAACAACTGATACTTTTAAAAAAAAAGGATCAAAATCGATGCAGCAGAAGCAGATATCATCTTCTTCTATTCCACACTTTCTTATTCCTTGATAAAACCTGGCGCCTACATTACCCACAATGCAACTGAACAACAGACAAGTTCTGACACTGCAGCAATGTCAACTCTCAAGTTGCAGTTACAAATGGGAAAAATTGGAAATGGGAAACACAGTCCCATTGGGATCCTGGACCAGAGCATCTGTTGGAAGTGACTGTTAATTTTTATTGTTGGAAAGTCAATCAAAGAACTACAATGAGACTCAAAATGACCACAAAGAGACATAAAACGACTACAAAATATTAAAAATGTCCACAGTCTGTTAGAGGCCTGTTACCATGGTAACAGCTCGGCAGCCATAGCGAAACATCTTTAATTTTGAAGTATCACGCGAACTGACCGTTAATTTTTAAATCCAGCAACTTTTAAAAAGAATAAAACGGTTAACGGTCGTTTCATTTAACTGCTAAACCTCAGAGACACACAGGGAGACGGCGGATTCGTTTTTTGCTGCTTCTTCACGAAAGAAACGGACCAAAACATGTCAGACAACTTAGAGAAGCTGTGAGTCAGATTAATTAATTAATGCCATTGTTGATTAGATAACTATATATTTCTGATATTTGTTGGGAGAAAATCGACGGTTTGTGTCGAAGTCTGTTTCCACTTCATATAACGTTAGCTTCCCGTATCGCTGTCCTCCTAGATTCGCGTTAGGACTTTAAAGTTTTGTTTAACTTAACCGTAGAGGAGATGGTGGATGGGAAAGATTGTGTAGTAGTTAGAAATGTTGCAGGTAGATTCAGGGAAACATTTGGTCCAAGCTTTAACACAACTTAACGGGGAAACATGCTTCGACACAACACCTGAATTAGCTTTTCTCTAACGTTAACCACCTAGTTTAATCATCCTAACTGATGTTAACGTTAACAGGCTGATTCACCGTTGCTGCTAACGGCTAGCTAGCCAGCTAACGGTTATTAAGTAACGTTTTAATATGGGTTATAAAATATTAACATTACTTATAACCTCAGACATACAAAGGGTCACAGTGCAAAATGCTTCCAAGCTCACGTTACTTTACCGACGGTTTTAATTAATTTTGAGCTCAACTTGTTAGCTAGCTAACGTGCTAACGTGCTACCGCTAACGTTCAAAACGCCCAGCAAGTAAAAGAACCGTTGGCGACTCTCGACCTACCTTCTCCAGGAATGGCGTCCTTTTGCGTGTTTGATAGGAACACAAAATATGGTCAGTAAACCACTATTTCTGCTCTTAAAGCCGTTGTACGTGCGTGTAGACAGCGCTGACAGCTACCCATTCATTCCCCGCACATGTGGTGTTGTTTTCGGGGGAAGTTGAGCCGACGGGACCGGATACTGAACCGGTGCACGAATCGGTAACCTCCCCCCGCACACGAAGCCGATTCAAAGAGGCTCTGCAGATGATTTGTAGATCTGGGGTTCACTGCAGACCACGTATATGAATATTACACTGTGTTTAAGTTGTAAAAATTAATCACAAGTCAGTTAAACGATGGGTTTTCATTGCTCTCTTAAAACAGCTGTGATGAGGGACAAAATTTATCGTCCTTTTTTGAGCAAAATCAAATAAGTACATTGAAAAGTCACAATATTTACAGTATAAACTTCCCTTTTCGTGTTCCCCTGTTGAGCTGTAGTAAAAGGATTGTAACAAAAGGCTAAAACTTCACTGTAAATTCACTTTACAATACATTTATGTACAAAACAAGGACTGTGGATTTTTCCCATTGCACTAGAAGCATGTTAGGAAAAGGATCTTGTAAAATACAGTATGAACAGGAGAAATAAATACTCCAATAAAAAACTAAAGAGGATGGAAGAAGTCCACAGCTCCTATTCTCAAGTACAAGTACCAATATCACAGTTTCAAAGTAATCTTCTTTAGCACCGATATACTAAGACAAATTCCTTGTATGTGCAAACTTACTTGGCAATAAAGTCTGATTCTGATTCTGATCTATTGCAAGTAGAAGTATTGAAACATAGGATAATATTACCTCTCTGAGCCTCAAACAATTAATTACTTGATTACCTTAAATTAACATCTTAACATATCTTAAAATATGGAACTAGTAACTATAGCTGTCAAAGAAATGCAGTAGAATAAAAAGTGTAATATTTACCTTTGAAATATAGTAAAGGAGAAATTTACTGAGGCATAAAATGGGAATACTCAAGTGAATACCTCCAAACTGTACTTAAATGTAAATGTACACTGCACTGCCAGTGTATTAATATTACAGAAGCAATTGCACCTGATCAAATTTAATTAGTTGTATAATTTATACATTTACATGGTGTTACTTGAACACAGTGGTTTGATGTTGTAACAGGAGAGTGATCCTGAAAACGGTGAAATTTGTTGGATTAAATTATATGACTAGATTTTCTTTGTAAACTGTGAGTTATTGCAGAAAATGTGAATTAATAGAAAAGTGTAGAGTGAAGTGTGTAGACGGGGTCCCCACTGGAACCAAATCAGCGCGTCCAATTGAATGAATGGACTACAAATACTGACCAATGGGAGGAGAGACGGTCTGCTATAAATTACGATCTCAAGTCTTCTGGCTGACCGGAGAGCTGCAGGGACGCTGCTGGTGGTTTGTGAGCTCCTCGGCCGGAAAAATAGGGATCTTTGTATCAACCCCTGATAGTAGTAGTAGTCCACAAATCCGACAACAACAGGTAGGAATTAATTTCACTTAAATTCCGTCACAGAGACAGAAAATCTTCCGTTGTTAACAGTGAAATGATCCTAGCAGGGCGGTACAGACTGATCATCTCGGCCTTAGTTAATGTTAATACTGGAGTAGTCTCATAAAATGATAAAGAATGTAACTGCTGCACATTTCAGCGCTTATTTAAACGCATTTACATTTAATTCACTGCGGGATATGGCGTGTTTTATCCGCATTTGTTTTCAGTAATTTGTGCTAAATTGTAACATCCATCATGTCGGAATGAACTGCAGATTTGATGCGGACTGTCCGCACTCAGCAGTCGGTTTGTTTCGCTGCTTTTCGCATGTCTTCCTCCATCACTCCGCGAGGATCAGCCATGCCTTTCGGTAACACGCACAACCAGCTGAAGATGAAATTCACCTCGGAGCAGGAATACCCGGACCTCAGCAAACACAACAATCATATGGCCAAGGTCCTGACTCCTGCTATGTACGAGCGGCTGAGGAGCAAACAGACACCCAGTGGATTTACTCTGGATGATGTCATTCAGACTGGGGTTTGACCTTAGGTAAAACACAAGCGGCTTTTCCGGCGAATCAATATCTGTTCTGCTCTGAGTCGACCGCGTTTAATGGCCTGGCGGCACTCTGTGCTTCATGTTCCTGCGAGGAACACCGCAGCTTTACACTGACCTTGCGAGGATAAAATTGTGACCGACATTTACAAAATGTAGAAAGAGCTGAGCAGTTAGAAACTGTCCTGCTCCTATTAATAGCTCTCATTATCAAACCATGTGCACAACTTTACAGCAAATGGTAAAAGGTGCCATGTTATAATGTATACAGGCAGCTGATAATCGCTGCTCTCCGTTGTCTGAGCTATAACGGTTTGTTGTGTAGACTAGCACAGAACAAGTGGGCCTGGATCACAGAACTCAGATTTACCAGGTAACTGATATTGGTGTGACTGGCCCTCTTCCCCTGTAGACTGTTTGTGTTAGCTCTGAGGGAATGGCCAGGCTGATGGTGAAGGGCTGTCAGCTCAGGGCGGATTCCCAGATCAGTCAGCACAACACATGGCCAGGGTTGCCAACCTTGGGACATGTACAAGAAGCTGAGGGCTACACTGCAGCTTCACCATAGATGGTGTCGACAGACAGGGTTGATAATCCTGGTACAATAACTTTGCAGTCCTGAACCTGGCGACCTCAGCACGTGAATAGTGAGGATGTTTGTGTGTGTGTTTCCTGTCACTGTCTCCTGTGACCCTGTGTACTGTCATGAGCCACCCCTTCATCATGACCGTGGGCTGTGTCGCCGGAGCGAGGAGGAGCGTCACAGCGTCTTCAAGGAGCTGCGGACCCGTGATGGGGACAGACATGGAGGATACAAACCACAGACAAGCACAAGACCGACCTCAGCAGACAACCTGAGTACCGCGGCTCTCTGCCGTCATTAACCAGGCTGAGTGTGACAGTGGGTCTGAACGAAACTAACCTTGCTCTCATCCTCTGTCGGGAGTGGCGGCGACCTCGACTCCTTCGTTCTGGCTCCGTGTCGAACAGGGCGCAGCGTCCAGCGGCCTGCCGCCACACTGCAGCAGAGAGGAGAGGCGCGCTGGAAACTCTCCATCGAGAAGGTAAAAAGAAACTGACCTCACACTGACTGCTGTCGGTACTGGAGCTTATCTACACACAGATGGAGACGTGGCCTCAGCTCAATGATTCTGTTATGTAAAATAACTGGAGCCAGTCTGAGGCCCAGTGAAGCCTTAGTGTGGCAGTGGGCCTCTGGTGGCAGCAGGTGGGGAATAACACAGCAGTAAAGAAGTTAAAGCAGACTCCGCTGTGTTTACTCTGCAACTAACTGCTATCATTATTAATCTGTCAGTTTTCATCTTGATCCATCATTTGGTTCAAAATGTTAAAACTGGTAAAATTCCCTTCAGTTTCCTAAAGACCAAGCTGATATCAGAACACTTGTGGGGTCCAAACCTCAGATCCAGATTATTACAACAAGAAAGCATGGAATTCTTTCAATTTAGAAACTGGAACTAGTTATGAAAATAGTCACCAATTATTTCAGTTCAACTAATTTGTTTCAGATTAGACCTGATCTGTCAAACCAGCTCATCACAGGCTGAAGCAGCTGTGTGACAGTCTTAGTATTTTTGACATTTCTGATATTTCTGTTTTAACTTCATCTCCTGCGGCTCTGGCCTCCTGGTGGAGCCTGAAGGGAAATACTACGCCCTGAAGAACATGGCGGATGCTGGCAGCAGCAGCTCATAAACGACACTTCCTGTTAAAATGACTGGCCTCCTCTGCTGCTGGCCTCGGGGATGGCCCATGACTGGCTGACATGGGGGCATCTGGTGAGGCTTCATCTCCACAGCCGTGACTCACACAGCTGTTTGTAAATCTAATTCTGAAGAGCTGAGCTCTTTATCTGCCTCTGTGTCTTCAAGCACAACGACAACAAAGACATTCCTGGTGTGGGTGAATGAGGAGGACCACCCTGCGTGTGATCTCTATGCAGAAGGAGGCAACATGAAGAGAGTGTTCAACCGCTTCTGTGCGGACTCACCAAGGTCAGTTTCTGTCAAAACAAGTCGTTAATCTGCAGAGAGAGTTTTGTTCCATGAACCAGACTGACGGGGCGTATTCCTGTGTTAATTATTCTTTACTGACTTGTAACAAAAAGCTGTACGAGCAGCTCATCAGCCTGGTTCTGTTGTTAGATCGAGCCTGTTCAAGGACAGAGGCCACGCCTTCATGAGAGCAGCACCTGGAGCTCGTCCTCCTGCCCGTCCCAACCTGGGCACCCGGCCTGCGTGCAGGTGTGTGCTGCAGTAAACTGCCCAACATGAGCAAAACCGCCCAGGTTCGAGAGGTTCTCAAGAGGCTGAGCTCCAGAAGCGTGGAACTGGTAAATCTGTGCTCTGATGTTAGATCTCGTTCGTACAGACTACAGTGACTTACGCTCTTTGTTCCTGTATGTGCCTTGGAGTGGGCGTGGACACAGCTGCTGTGTGTTGGTCTTTGACATCTCTACTTGGCTGGCAGACTAGGCTACTCTGAGGTGGAGGCTGGTGCAGATGGTGGTCGATGGAATCAAGCTGCTGATCGAGATGGAGAGAAGCTGGAGAAAGGCCAGTCCATCGACGACCTGATGCCGCCCAGAAGTAAAGCCATCCTAACAACCTCAACTCTCCCCTTCCCCTTTATCCCTCCTCCCCCCTCTTCCTCCCTCTGTCTGAATGAATGTTTGACTCTGTCCTGGATTGCCTCTGTATTACACAGTTTGGATTTGTTTGTGTATTTAAATGAAGCAATCCTGTACGGTGAGAAGCGGATCTGAAATGAAATAAAAAGTTCTGGTTGAGTTGAACTTTGAACTGACATTATTTACGGTTCTTATCTTGAATAAATCCCATCACCACTGTTCTTCAGTCTGTTTATAATGTAGATCAGCTCTGTAGGCAAACTGTAGATTATGATTTTATCACATGACAAGTTTCACCTGCAGCTCAGGTTAAATCTCAGTCAGAGGTTTCAGACCAACAGTGTTCCTGTGCAGACTTCATAAGACATTGTCCCCAGTGTGCATTATGTGTGCAGCTGGACCTCACGTCTGTCCTGAGCAGCATCACCATGTGCTGGAGATGTTGTACTTTCCTTTATGTTTCGTTGCATTTCAGAGACTATAAAACATTGTATAAGAAAGCAACCTTAAAGGGCGATACACTGATTTAGATGACCTCACTGTACAACACTAGATACTGTAAAGTTGCATTATGGGAATTATGGGATGTAGTTTGGTATAAAGTTTGACTTCCTGTCTCAGCTGCTATTGACAGGGACAATTACAGAATTAAACAAAATATGAGAGCTTTGGTGACTTTTTTAGTCTGCTAATTTATAAAACAAGTTCAGACATAATCTGGACCAAAAAGTTCAGTCCAACAGTGTTCCTTTAAGTCCTTCATAATAAAAAGCATGGTGTTTTGATGTACACATCCTTAAAATCTACGTGTATCCAGGTTACAACAGGGCTAAATCAGGTTTTAATTTATTGGGGGCAGTGTCTGGGCGTCTTTAAAAAGTACATAAAACATACCACACAGAGCGATATATTTAAATACTTGGAAAACCTCAGATGTTCTTACATTTTCTTTCAGGCGTGTCTCCGGGATACAAATAACCAGCGTGAGACGAGGGGCGTTTCAAGTTGACAGACACTTTAATTTGAACGCAGGTGACCCATGTAAACCATCTAGGCATTTGCGGACTCCCCCATCATCTCTACTTTTTTTTTTTATGAAATACAAAAAGAAAAACAAAAGGAAAAAAAACAAAAGAAAAAATGAGTATTGCAGTGAAGCTGTCTTTGAAAGTAAGATACATTATGTACACTGAAAACAAAAAGCATACGTAATTTTTTTTTCTTTTTCGAAGAGGAGAAAAAAAAAAAAGATGAAATAAATAAGACTAGAAATGCTTTTTGTCACATTCACAGCATGACAAATCATATTCAACTCGTTAATATAGAGCCCCCATGTGGCCCAGAATAGACTGAGATATTATTAGGTAATTCAGTGATTATTGCCAAAAGCCTTAATCTATACATTATAATATTCAATACATACCTCTGTATTTTGTTTTTTAAAAGGAGACATTTGGAAACTGCTACTTGGATGATTGTACAGCTTAAATACTTCTGAATATATATGTATACTTTTAAACCCTTTTGTTTCATAGCTTTAACTAGATTTGGCAACTTTGGAAGCAATGTTTTTGAAAGCGATGGATGATCCGGATATCCTCTTGAACTGTGGCGCCCGTTGAGGGAGGCGGGGGAAGCTTACTGACCTCCATCACTGGACCAGGTTCTCGGCTCGCCCGTCCCGTGGGCATAAAGCAGGAAACTCTCTTGCTGTTCGTGATACCGCGGTTATTTGGCGTCGGCACCTTCGCGATCTCCCGCGATATAGCAGAACTCATGGAGCTAGTGTCCTCATGCAAGTGAATCTGAGGCGGGTTTTACTGTCTTTGTACCACTTTGATCCCCAGGTACATGGCGGCTGTAGAGAGAACAAAGCGAAGTTTTAACCCATGAATTTGGCGCAAATGTAGTTTTAAAAGCAGTGTCTGGTGGGTGTGAAGTCCTTGTACTTTGTTTCGCAAATAAATCAGATTTTCATTTGTTAAATTCTTAAAATAAAAAGTTTAAACAGCCAAAATTTAAAACTGGCTGGTGTCTATTTCTACCAAGACACTTTCTAACCCTTTATGATTATTCGTACATTCAAGTCACAGGGCAAAATGCTGACTGATATAACTGAAAACACCAGTATATTACATTGTTGTTGGTTAAAAAACTAAAAGGATAAAGGACAAATAACAATAAGTTGACTACTTTTAATTAATTTTTAACCAACTTGCTAGAAGTTAAAGAAAAGCGTAGATTGTATTTCGTTTTTAAACTTTAATTATTTAACTTAGATATTGTTGTGATGTCTTCCAGTTATGTTACTTTCTCTACAGTTGGCTTCTGTTTTCTGAAAGATAAATACCCAGCCATCTCTGAAAAAAGTTGTTTACTCAGCCGCTTCCCTCAAGATAATATTTCCTAATACTGACTACCGTATCATAGAGAGGCTGACTGTTCGACAAATTAGCACTATTATTGATCATCATGTCACCTCTATCAATATGACATTTACTGTATCTATAATTTCTAATTTAATCATTTGGTTTATTAAATAATTAGACAGTTTTCTAATATTCTTAATTTCCCAGTTTAAATCGCTGGATCATTTGAATAATAACTTCTTGATTTATTATTATAGCAGGTCACTAAAAACAGTCTGAGGATTCTGAAATATTAACAACAGTGGTAAGTGTTTTAAATGACTCTCACCGGTCTTTCAAGATTGATGGGTATTTATTTTCCATGTGACTGTGATATGATGTTAAACTGGGCGACAAAAGATCCATGCTGGAAGTTATTTTCAGGTTGACAGAAAACAAACATACCATGCTAACAGAACATACATGGGTACAGTGCCATGCAAATGCCAAAAATAAAAAGAAACACTCAAAAGTGACTGAAATACAACACACAGGTTTCGAATGGTCGACACATTCAGCGTCCAGGAGAAACCAAGCAGAGAGGAGGAGGAGGAGGAGGGCGGAGACAAACTGAAGCCTAAAGGTGGACCGACATGTTGGGAGAGGGGAGTGTGTGTGTGTGTGTGTGTGTGTGTGTGTGTGACAAAGGGGAGGGGGGCGGGGTTGGGGGTGGGACAGGTAACCTCATGAGCCCTCAAGTCTCCCGTTTCTCTCAAACTGGTTGAGACTCTGAGGCGCGGGAAGATCAGACAGGGAGGAGGGAGAAAAAGAAGAAGAAGAAGAAAAAAAAAGAGATGTGGATTTGTGCCGATAAATCATTTCAGGTCATTTCCAGTGTGAATTTTAAAAATATGATAAGAAGGAGAAGAAGTGAAAGCAATGACGAGCCACCACATGAGGAAACAAAACAAAAAGAAATATACAAAAAGACATGGAAGGTTTGGCTTCCATAAAGATCAATGAGGAATCGTAGAAACAGAAAGAAAAATAATAAAGAAGCGACAGTGATGTGATCCTGAACTGGAAACCAACAGCAGCGAACAAAGAAACAAAAACCTTTTAAAACACAGAGCAGGACGGAGATGCATCTCGCAGGCTACAGCGTGAAGAAGTGACGGAAACAGCAGCTTCGGACGTAACTGCAGCTTCCAGATGTGATGATGACGCCCAACAAGTTTTGTAGAAACTATTCACATAGGCGATGGTTCAGCTCTAAAAATCTATTAGACATCTACTTTTTACTTATCCTCTTTTACTTTTCCCTAAAAACTCATTTAAAACCTCTAAACTACAACCTTTTATTACCTTTTACATGGTTTAAAAGTCGGGTGGGTGATATGGTTAAAATTGAAGTTTTACAACAATTAAATCACCATGAGGGTAAATGCAGATAAAATCACATTTACACTCATTATTGACCTTGGAAATTTGGTTTGGCCTTTTCTGGAACAGATGCATTTTATGGTCTTCTTCGGGGAGCTGGAGTTTGCTCAGTCAGTCAAACAAAATAGAACAAGAAAAAAGCTTGAAAATAAAAGAAGTATGAGATAAATCCACGGGAAGACAAGAGATACCCAGTTAAAAAGCTCTAGAAAAAGCCCACTGTTAAAATACATTTTATATAAAATTAGATTAGAATGAATTTGAACAGAATTTTATAAAACAATAAATGAAATAAATATTTTATTAAATAAGTTAAGTCATCAATACATTTGCAGAAGCTAATTCTATTTCGTGATGTTTTTTAAAAGGCGTTTTTTAATTAATTTTATTGGGTTTTCATAAATTTCTTGTTAGTTTTTCTGAGTTTTTGTGCAACTGGAAGTTGAATGAAACTCTAAAAAAATAAAAGAAGTAAATAAAGTCAACTAAATGTTTCGATGATGATTTCTGCCCATTGACTGGTATTGCGTGGAAACAGAGAAAAGTAAACTTTGGTTCATTTAGACTTTAGCTGCAACACTTTATTTTGCTTCATTTAAGCATTTAAAATCGGTTTGTAAACATCTAATAAATACTTTATAACTTGCTTTTTAATGTGGTTGTAAGCGTGAAGTGTTTTATTACTGTATTCATGAGAAACAATAGATAAATGGTGACAGGAGTAGATTCTGTACATTAATAAGCACTCAAAATGTCCTTAGAACTGCGTGCAACTACATTACAGTGTGTTATAAACCAGTTAAACATCTGTGCTTATTAAAAATAGGGCCTTAAAGTGAAGTATTAAAAGATTTTTTTGATTTTTTTGGTTGCTAATTTTGTCAATCAGAGGCTAAACTGGGTTAGTTTTGATGAAAAAGTGGCAGAAAGATGAACTGTGGGATATTTTAAAAGGCAGGACATTTTCTGAACTTTAAAAAAAAAAAAGTGTCACGACTCATCTTTTTTTTTTCTTGGGTATTCTTCTGCATCTCCTGATTTCACCTTTCACTGACATAACTGAAAAAAAAGTCGTCATTTTCATTCTAGGATATAAATGAACCTTTATGACTTCTCTGTGAGAAAATCCACATAATGACAATTTAAAAAAGATCTAATTAAAGGGTATATCATCTTTTTCTTTGAATAAATGTCACACTGCTACGGAGCTAAACGTTAAAAGCAGGCAATCTCCCTGTTCAAACTGCAGCTACAGTTTCATACCAGAAGTATAAAAGCTATAAGTCAAAGATAAAGTTTATGGAGCGACATGACAATATACACTGTGAGATTTGTCTCTTTCTCTTGGTAAACATCTACAGATGTGGGCGATATGAATTCTCTTAAGCGTTGCATGCATCGATCACGACTGTCAGGTGTTTAATCTGCTAAATCAGACAAAATCACACATTTCTGTTTGTTTATCACGACACATAAAATCTCACAACGCAGCTGTTTGCTCTCTTCAGACCTTTCCTTTTTCTCCATGCACCTTGGAAGTCAGATGCCAGGACCTTGTGAAAACCCTCATGATTTTATAATGATTACACACACCCTGAGAGGATTTTATCCATATCCTCCTCTAATAGGAAGTAAAACCAACACACCATTTGTGTTCTTTTCTTTATTAGGGGAGGGTGATAGCCATCTTTGCTCATCTAAGCAGTTTACATTGTACCTAGATCACTACAAACGAGGTAAAATCTCTGAGTAACAGATTAGATTAAAGCAAATTAAAGTGAGTGAGCTCCCTCTGCTCCTCTTGACACATGGAGAACAGAAAAACAGGACAGGGGTGGAGGAGAGTGACTCCAAGCTCTCCTGACAGCTCAAGGACTTGACAAAACAGAGACGGGTGACAGACAGGATGACCTTGCCAGGTCCCGGGCGTCAGAGAGGCCGTGAAAATCCTAAGACCAGGGAGGGAGGGGAGGGAGGGAGAGGTGGGTGGACCCTCCACATAACAACCCACTTTAGCCTCCAGAAGATTGAGGTTAAGAGTATTGCTACTCTAGATCTTGTCTTCCTACAACTCTCCTATCTTCTGCTCCTGAATCTGAAAAAAGCAGGGAATCTGAGAGGCAGGCGGAAGAGTTTATCTCAATGGACACATGACAAAGAAAAGAAATAGGAAAGAAAAGAAAGGAAGAAGGAAAGAATATTTAAATGTATGACATGGCGACAGGCTGAAAAAAAGAGAAAAAAAACATGGAAGGATAGCGAAGGAAGGAAGGAAGAAGGCTGATAAGAGACTGGAGGGCGAGAAACTTATAAGGGTCTTTCCTCCTGGGTAGAAGGGATGGCAGGCCCTGTTTTGTACATCTGCCCGTTTGGCGGGTCAATACCCAGCCCTATAAAGCGGAGAAAAGAGCTGGCAGCAAGAGGTCAAGGTTAAAGGACACAGGAAGTTAAGGAAGACAAAAAACACAAAAACTGTGAGGAGAGGGTAGGTGGGAGGCGGGAGGTGAGTGAACCTAAAAGAAAAAAAAAAACGTCCTGAAGAGGAGAAAATGATTAAAATCGTTGGATTCTACGTCCAAAAAGCGATGAGAGAAGCGTCACGGGCTCAAAACTGACAAAATGTAGTAAAGATTATCAGACAAGTCATAAATATAACTGGATACACTGATAAGAATATTGTTGTTGATAATTTAAAGGTAGCGTAAAAGAAAAATTTTACTTTTAAAGTTTATATACAACACCTCCAATCTATTTAGTTGCAACTAATGATCAATGCTTTGAGAAAATAATGAGTAAATTAGTCAATAAAAAATAATTGGATACTGACTTGTTTCAGAGGAGTTATATCATTTCAGTTTCATAGAAATAAAGTTAAAGTTGTAAAGTAAACAGGAGAGTAACTTAAATAAGGTTTATTTTATTTTCTCAATTTGAAATTAAGTAAAAATATAAAACATTTTGTTTATTTACAAACAAAAAAAAAGTATATAGTTTAATATTCTTTTTAAACTCCATCTTATTTATTTAAGAAACAATATCATTTATCAATATATTCAGTTTTATTTTGTAGCTTGTCTGATATTTTCCTGCATTTATTTGGTGTTGGGACTCAAGTAGAGGCGAGGACAAACCAAAGTGAGGAGTGATGAGTGAGATGGAGACGGTGGCCTGAGGCTGATAAGACGCAGGGCTCTGGATGGGAATGATGATGAAGATGCCAGAAGAAGAAAACTGTTTACAAATCAGCCACAGAAGTGCTGCCGAGCCTCGAGAGAACTGACACGCTCTGATTCGATCACACCACCTAATCACTTCATAAAAGATCTTTTCAGGAATTTATTTGAATTTTATTTCAGTGTCTGGCCTATTGACAGATCGGTTTCTCCCTACAGTATTTATGTTTAAGAAAATGATTATGGCTCTTTGATAAAATACTCTGGATTTCTTAATTAAGTCTCAGTTAAAAGGATAGGTGAGATGAGTTTGACCTTTAAATCACCTTATTGCTTTGGAAATACAAGACAATTATTTTAAAGGTGTAGTGGGAGGCATGTAGGCATGTATTTATGAGTTCGTTATTTATTCTTGCTTTGTTTAATTCTTTTAAATTAGAAGAAGAGGCAGGGTACATCTTCAACATCAAGTTTGAATAAATTCTCAAATATCGACAACTTTTTAAATATTTCCTAATATCTTATAAAATCTTATAATAAGGCCAATACAGGAGTTAAAAGTGATTTATTATTACAAAATTTGGTTTGAAAGATTCAAAATTTCTTGCTTTTACATTGAAAATTAAGATTCAACCTTTTTGCACCCTCGTATTTGATACATTTCTTATTTACAATTTTCTGTATCCAATACTAGTTTATGAAGATGATCAAGCTGATGTTGTTTTGTATAGTTTATAGTATTTATGATGACATCACGGACTAGACCGGAAACAACATGAACATACCCGATGGGGATATTTTGCTTCTTTTTGGTGGAGCTGGGCAGCGTTTCTCACACTTTGCCAGAGTTGAACTGAAGCTCACACTGGTCTGAAAGATGGAAAAATTCTCTTCGATGATTCACGACCCAGAAATACCTGTTCAAGAACCGTTTCCAAAAACACAGCAAAGAACTGAAACAGGAACAGTAACTACTGACCAGCAAATATTTACTCTAAACTAAGAGTCTGGTTGTTAAATACGTAGAGCAAAGCACAACAAAACCACTTAACACCACTGGATAAAATCAATAGGATTTCTACACAAACACGACCAATTACACAAGGTTGTATTTTCAAAGAAAAACACAAAAGTTTTTATAGCTCTTTGTAAACAGGCGTTTCTCCTCTTCACCGTCTGAAACGAGGAAAAATCTCCTGATTTCAGCGCGAGAAAATCACTTCTGAGCCACAGAGTTAAAATATATATATATATATATTTTATAGTGAATAATGCAGCAGAATAATGTTTAAGCTCTGCTAAAATAAATGTGGAACAACAGCATAAAGAGAAAGAGATAAGTTGATAGGTGCTTAATAATCATTGGTGAAAACAAACACAAATCAATGGCAGCTGTAAAGCGGACCCCATGCGGCACTGGCGATTGATTAGTGACAAACTGCTTTGTTTAACAGTTAATCAGACTGATTGTTAGAAGTCAGTCTGCTCTCCCAATCAACCTTTATCCACACTCAGACCAACCACAGCCCGCAGTGAGGACATTTTACCACACACCGAAACACCAATTAAAACCACAGTTAATGCAAACTTTGAATCCTTCAAAATGTCTGTTTTACCTCAGTCTGATTATTCTATAGGAAAGTCAGTGTTTTTGGTAGTTTTCTTTGACTTTAACTTATTATTTTCATTAAATCCCTCTAGAAGAATGATTTTGTACTTTACCTTCTTTCCCAGAGTTGAGAAGATTTGGCTCCCACTTTCAGTCTGTCGATAAATATGAAGCTGCAACCCGGGAGCTAGTTGGTAACTTAGCATAAATTTAAAACAGGGGAGGAAAAGCGAATAGTTTATTTATTTAATATTCATGCTTTTTATTATTCAATGAGCGAATCGATTAAAAGGTCTACCTGCAAATAAATCAAAATAAAATAACATTTGTATTAGTTTGCATGCATGTCTGTCTATGACAAAATATTTATATATTTACATTTACATGTTTGCATATGACACAGTTTATATAAATGACCAGAAATATTCCATTAACTCCGATGGAACATTTCTGTAACATTTCTTAGCTGGAAAGCAGCTGCAGTCCTACATAATTTAGTTTTATGGCAGGTTAATTAGTTTGGTTTAGAGGTGCTGGGAGATGGATTTTGTGACTGTCAGACAGAGGCAGGCTAGCAGATTTCCCAAGCACCAGTCTTTTATGCCCAAAGCTCCTTCTTCAAGCTCCTGGCTGCAGCTTTATATTTATTGCACAGACTTTAAAAAGCAGCATCAAAGTTTCATCCAACCTCCTTGAGGATATAAAACTAGCCCCTATAAACCAAGTTAGATAATGTAAATTTGGATTACTGTGGTAAAAAAATAATGTCATTATTAATCTGATTATAACCTGTGTGTAAATGTGCAGAGAGTGTTTTTCCTGCTAAGCATTATGTTAGTTCAGTGCCAGCATTGCATCTTATATTAAAGATTCAGAGAATTCTTTCAGTGAAATATGTTGTTTTTTTTTTTTATTACGTTATTTTTGGCTGGGCGGCCAGTACAAGAGTCCTACCTTTTGGTAAACCTAGATGACATGTTTCTGAAACAGGAATCAGACAAAGAAACAGTGAAATGGTGAGGCTGAGGGAGGAGGGGAGGGGCGAGGGAGGGAGGAGGGGGGGAGGAGGGGAGGGCATGAGGAATTTGAATGAGTGAACAAAATGGGTGATTGGAATCATCAACAGTGAAAGGAAGATTCTTTTTAAAAATTTTCATTGATTATCAAATGATTTCAGTTTCACTAACGGTCAGTCATTACCCAGGAGTGAAAGTCGCTGGCCTAACACCCTTTCAAGAGCCTTTTTATTCGTCTGTTTGTTGTCATATGTTTGGATGTTTTACTAAACATAGTCCCACAGATTATATGCGAGAATTCCCACTGTGATAATAAATTTCAACCATAATGTGGCTAATTAGAATAAATACTCTGAGGGGAGATGCTGGGTAGATGGGAAACAAGCGTGGTGGTACAAACCTGATAAAATGCACTTTAAGTTTGGTTTTTATTTGGAAGTTTTACCATCAACACCATGATGAAATCAACTTTTGTAGCGCCACCTGAGCGTTGATTGTCACATTTTTAATTCTCAGTAAGACCTGATTAGTATAAAACTAAATACATCTTTGAACAAGAATGATTTTGCTGAAAAAAAAAAAGAAGTTGGCGTGGGAAGAATAGGTTGCTTTTACAATAAAGTCATCCAGTGTGTAAAAACATTTATTTCAGTGCCTAAACAATGCATCACACCTAAAAGCCTTATGATTATTTCAATGTTTGTAACTTTATGAATTTGCCAGCAGCTCTCAATCTTTTTTTCCTCCATTTAGAATGATGAAAAACCATCCTAGAAAACTGAAAATCAAATATAAATGGTGATATCCTGTTGTAATATCAAGCAACAAGTGTTACTGAGCATAAAAAATAGTTTGAACATAACTCTGATCAAGTTTTGTTCCTCTGCTCTTTTATCATGATCTCAGCTATGAACTGTGTGACAGAGATGCCGCCATCTTGTTCTTACACTGTTGATTTAATTTTTCATGAATT
>BRZM01002737.1:0-10559 GCA_033238685.1 Lates japonicus | reverse complement strand
ACAAGATGGCGGCGACCTCCCATCGACACAGTCTACAGCTGAGATCAAAGATGAGATCGGGAGGCTGCTGTCCCGATCATAAGCGTGTCACTGCATCGATGCAGAATCATCCATCGAGATGCATAAATAGAAACGTTTCTTTCTACATCCAGTCAGCGTCCTGCTGTGACAACAATGCTCAGATTTTAGCCTGCCTACGTCTAAATAACTCCTTACATGTGGTCAAAGCGTGTCCCAGATGTCAGCGAATGATGGTCCTAATCCATCTTGGTGGTTGTTTTACAGCTGCGATTTAATCTTCTTCTTAGGTTTTACACATTTGCCAGGTGCGAATTTAACTCACATCTGTTACGACTCTGGTTTCACAGCCTTGACAGTTGGTGGTGGTGTGTAAGCAAAGCTGGATAAAAAAGAGGTGCACTCAACATCGATTGCACAACATTCTGATTTAAAGAGACACATTGAGGCGCTGTCAAAAATTCTCCAAAATGACACTGTGACATTTCGCGATAGATCCATTTTAACTGCTTGTATTTGCATGAACTGGAATAAGAAACATGAACTCGGCAATATTAAGGTTTTTGCAGCAGTTTAAAGCATCATCTTCCATCTTACTTACAGTTCTCCTGCTGCTGACAGAAAATCTATCGTTTAAATATTTCAAAACCAACAAATTAAAAGGATTCATCCTGTCTGTTAATTTTCCTCCTGTCTGGGTGGAGGCTCGTCGCCCAGTCATCCGCCACACTAAAACTCTCCGCAAGCCATTATAATGCCATTATTTTCGGTGGGTTGACAGCTTCCCTCTGCAGGTTTCTGCTGGCGGGCGTCTTCTAGAATTTGAGTGAGTTAAATTTACTCCTGACTAATAAAACACGCTCACCAGGTCAAGATTTCTAACCCGGCAAGTCTTCTGCACCTGGAAACTGACACTCAGAGATAAGAGAAACTGTGTAACCAGAGCAGAATCTGTGATCTCCATCTTTCTCCTCCCTCTCTTTTATCACCTTCACCCTCCTGCTCCCCTCTCAACACTTCTCTCTCTCTGCTTCTCAGCTCCAGTTTCTGCTCATTAGATGGTTTCTGCAGCATTAGATCCAGAACTGACATTTTCCATGATGCAGTTTGATTAGATTTATTAATATTTTAGTATTTCTCTTAAAGGATGCAACTAATGATAGTTTTATAGTCGATTAATCTTAGAGAATCTAGTATAATCGACGATATTTAGAGATATGTCCATTGCAGCTTCACACAGCTGCATTTAAGCATCCTCAAACCTCTTGGTTTGTTGAGTTTCACATATTAAAACAGCATTCTTGCATATATAATAACCTCTGTGATGGTTGGACAAAAGGGCTACCTGTATATCTGCCATATATCTGTGTTTACATTTTTGGAGACTTCTTTATTTAACTATCACTGGATTGATGTGATGCTAAAGAAAACAAAAATCAAGTTCTCAGGCAAGTTCTGGGCGTCTCCTCCCTCTGATTTCTCTGGAAATGAATAAATCAATATGTTTAGGTAATATGCGTTAGATTCGTGAGTTATGACTCAAATTCACCTCATGGCGTCTTCCCTGAGGAGGCTTTTGTCTTTCTAACAGGCGTTCCGTCTGTCACAGACCATTTCATCCGGGGAAGGTTTTATGTAAAGTTTAGATGCATTATTTAGAATTCGCAGAAGTTCCTCACAAAGATAAAACCTCCCTCTCTTTTATTTGTTCTCTTCTACATCTTTTCTTTGTTTCTTTTTCTTGGGTGACTGGGAGTTCGCTTTTGACACATGTGCACGACAGCCAACTAGCTGCTGTTATGTAAAGAGCTCACCACCACCACCACCACCCCTCCTGTTCATAAGCTTTTCATCCAGAGCATGATGGGAGGCCTCCCTCTCCCTCTGCGTCGTCTCTCTGCAGCCAGCAGCTGTTTAATTTTTCATCATCACGTTTCATCTTTTCTTCTAAAAAGCTCTTCAGTGCTGAAATAATGAGACTGTCTCTGTGTTGTGGGGCTGTAACCCCGCTCGTTTAACGCCTCCATATCTTCTCATCCCAACAACAGATCAGTTTTTTTCTATAATAAGCGAAAAACGAGGTATATAGTCCGGCGGTCTAACTACTAACGACTAAGCAAAACTTTTCTCTTTTTTTTTTACCTGACATCACCAGTTTGACAAGCTTTTTTTTTTTTTTACCTATTCTCTTCTGATCCGTGATGTCAGCTCTGATTCGGTGTAGGCTTGAAGCCTGCGTCCTCCTCAGATCCGGCATTGATCCATCGATCCTTCATGATTTGCTGCAAAACAGATTGAGACAATTGGGAGTCTGAGATTGGCTGGGTTTTATATTACTGGCATTTCATATTGCAAAAGATGTTTCTTTAACTGAAATAAGGGCCGGCACAAACATTTCTTTTCAGGACCCATAGATTTGCTTTTAAATAATTATTGTGGATAACAAAGCTGGAGATCCTTAATGTTTTCTGGTCTAATAAACAGTGGGGCTCAACTGATGGTGGATTTTTTTAGGTGAATACAAACAGATATCTGAGAATATAAACAATTCAACAACAAATATAATCAACTGATTGCTTACTTTTCTACATTTTTGATAGAGTGCTTTTTAAATAACAGCACAAAAATGTCCATACAACCAAGAAAATGTACTAAACAAGACATTTACATTCAAGAATAAACATGTCCACACTGTGGTGGAAAAACAATGTAATGTAATGGTAAATTATTTATGTATACATTTAGTTACTTATCAGCTGACATAAACAACACTCACATTCTTTCATCTGTTACTGAGTGATGGTGGGACATAAGTCCTCAAAATCAAATCAAACTTTACTTTTATATAAAACAAATCATATATGAAATGCAACTTAAGTGCTTAACATAAAAAGAGTTAAACAAAATCAGCATGTTTTAAAAAACATCATCAGATGATTACATTTAAATTTAAAAAAAATTTTAAAAAAGTACAGAGAAAAATAAGAGAATCAGACTAAAAAAGGTGTGTTTTAAGTTTTTAAAAGATATCCACAACTCGGTTCCCTCAGAAGCTCCCTCACAGGTTGGGGCTATAGTGGCTAAAAGTCACCATCATGTGTCTTAGACCAACTACTCAGAGGACCTGAGAGATCTAGTGAATCACAGGTCTGAAAACCTCATAGAAGCGTTAAATCCAGATAATATCTGAACCACAGTATGACCTACAGCGGTTGTAAAATACCCAAACACAGAGAGTTGTTTGCTCCAGATATGTGTAAAGTTTTGTGTTCTCAAGCGCTTTTATTTGCCATTTCCTTTAAAACAGAATCGCCTAATTTGAAAGGCTGGAGGAGTTGAGCTCAGAGCACCAGTCAAGGTTTTTCTTTACCCAGGAACATCTAATCTAATATTTACGTGGCTTTTACAGGAGTCTGTAATTCACTTATTCACCTGTGTCAAACTAAAAGTTGATGAGAAAATCATGAGCTCGATCGCTTCTCCGACCTTTCATCATGACATCCATGTTGCACTGATTTGTTTGCACCTTTATTTTTCAATTTGCGCCATCAATTGATCTCGCTGGGTTTTAGTAAGTACTGAGCCAAACCACTCATCACTGATCACACTCTGATGTAACCGGAGCTTAGGTCATAAACCAGGTCGATCATGCGGTTGAGGCCAGACACATGTGACCCTCAGAGCCGAGCCAACGACGCTAGTTTAATTCACTCTACATTTAACTCAACAGAATTCAACAAGATGCAGTAAAACGGGTTTCAAACCAGAAGTTCTTAGAAAACCTGATCCTGTTGAGAGCTCAGGTCAAAATACCCAGGAAATAAATTCAGTTTTATGTAAATCGATTCTGTTGGGTGTCAGGTGAAGCAATCACAGCTAAGAGATAATCATTAACACTCCTTTTGTGACGACGATCGTCACTGTGATTGATCTGTGGAGTAAAATTTAATCTCTGCCTCCCACATGAAACACTTTGACTATTTTAATCTCAGACGACGCCTGAGTGAATGAACGCCTAAATATTTCCACCATTATCTGTTGGTGAATTGTGGAAAATTTAATTGTGATTTTTTATTAATGTCTAGCTTGTATCTGTCAAAATATCGTCACAGTCTGAACTGCGTTCCATCCAACAAACTAAGCAATAAAAGGAGTAATTACTGATGTGGTCAGATAAAAACATGAACTCTTTTCCAGTTTTGAGCTTGGACCTTGAACTCACCTTCCCGCTTTTCAGTTCTACTTTTTAATGGATTGACTGAGTATTCTTAACTAAGTTAGCTTTATGTGCTTAGTTGCAACCAAGAGGTGTCCTAGTCGGGATGGAAGTCACAGAAGTGAACAAGATAAAAAAAATTGGTACAAAACAAGAATGACGATGCATTATTCATGGTTACAACATCAGAAAGGGAGGAGGAGAGTGTGGGCTGGGCGCACAGGAAAACAGGACACCGTATGCCAGAGAGATGATGCAGAGAAGGAGGGGGGATGCAGGACCAGGAGGAGAAGAAGAAGTGGAGGGAGGTGGAGTGATAGATGGCATTCTCCTCACATGGTGCAGACGTGTTGGAGGTAGGTAGGGGAGGAGGGTTAAAAACCGAGAAGTATATTTACTTTTCAAGGCCCTCCTCACTCGAGAGTACCTCGTCAAGGTTGAGCACCAGAAGCGTTTGAGGAGGTTCTCGCAGTCTGTGGACATGTAGAAAGGGATGCGGTACTTCCCTCTGAGGACGCGCTCCCGCAGCTCCTGCAGAGACCAGAACGACGAGCAGGAAGTTAGAAAGAGGTTGTCCACTAAAGTGCTTGTTGTCTGACAACATTATGGATAGGATTCCTACAGAGATACACCTTTTATTAAAGAGTAAGATCCTTTTTTTAAAATCCAGAAACGTCACTATATATCAGCACCAGACTCCATTGACAAAAGCAGGAATTTTACCGAGCAGAACACAGGAGATGCTGCCTCCATCTGTTAGTTTGTTTGTGTTATTGTGTGGTACTTTTACTTATATAAGGGATCTGAATACTTCTACCAGCACTGAAAGTCACACAGTAACACAAACAAACTAACATATCAACGCAGAAATACTCCAGAAGCTCTTGTGTTCTGCTCAGTAAAATTACTGTTTTTGTCAATGGAGTCTGGCAGTGGGTTTTAAATTCTTGAATTACAAGGTGAGCTCACTTCACGGACCAATAAAACTGATAAAGGTGCAACCATCCACCACACTACACCCACCTTGAGGTTCTGTCCATCGAAGGGCAGCGAGCCGCTGACCAGCGTGTACAGTATGACCCCCAGACTCCAGACGTCCACCTCCGGCCCGTCATACTTCTTCCTGGAACAGCTCGGGCGCTGCGTACGGAGGAGAGCCGCAGAACGTGTCCAGCTTGTTGCCCAGAGTGAACTCGTTGCTGAAGCCGAAGTCAGCGATCTTGATGTTCATGTCGGCGTCGAGGAGCAGGTTCTCAGCCTGCGGACACATCGTTAGAGGTCAGGGGTTACGATCCTTTTTATCTACAGCACATCTGTCCTGTTAATATAATATAGATGAACTCATTCAGTCTCAGTCTTTCTTCCTCACAGCTACTTTTCAGTGTGAATCCCAGAACCGCCAGAGAAACTGAATTAATCAAACTGAAGATTAGTAGGGTTGGTGCTGATTTTGATCAAATATGAATTGAATTAATTAGTGACAGAAATTATTAATGAGGCTTATTAAGATATTTCAGGGAGAAGAATCAGCCTAAATATGGTGGAATCAAGTTACACAGCTTACAACACATTGTCTCAACTGAAAAGTCAAATTAATTCTCTCCTTCGCAAAACAAAATAATCTCATCATCATAGATTTGAATTTAAAAAATCTGATTTTTCAAGCAAAGGTCAGAGAATGGCTATAAAATGCTCATCTTCATCATCTATCACTCCATCAATGATATAACTTATAAAAGAAACATTTTGCTAAACACCTGGTCAAGAAATAGTCAGACTCAAAACCTCTCATAAAACCACAACTTGTCTTTTTTACACTTTAGTTTTAGCATTGATTTAATAAATAAATGATAAGCAACATGTTAATTAGCGTGAGCCAGATAACTGCAGCTACCACAAGTCATAACAGTGGTATTTATCGCTTCATCTAGCTCAAAATTAAAATTATGAACTTTTCCTTTAATTTTTTAGTTTATAAAATGGCAGAAAATAGTTCTCAGAGCAGAAAATGACATCTCCAAATCACCTGTTTTATTCAGCGACAGCCCCAAACCCCAATAAAATGAACTTAAAATGACATAAAACAGAGAAAAGCTGCAGGTTTCAGATTTGGAGATTCATTTTCTAACTAATCAATTATTTATTTCAGTTCTTTTCCCATATTCTCAGAGGGGTCTGAGCTCATAAAACAGTAAAAGTCTCCTTTGTGAATGAAACAGTTCGAACGTAGGCGAAGACTTCGAGTCAAACATCTGCTCGCACACGCAGCTATGGGCGAAAGACTAATTAGGAAGCGGAGACGGAGCGAGCAGAAACCTCAAGTCGAGCCGGAGGATTGGACTGACATCCTGAGAGGCTTTTAAGCTGCGTGAGGGGAGGCGGAGGGACACGAATCACGACGCGGCTGACCGTCATCGAGACCGAAAACACACATTTTAATCTCAGCGGGTGAGTCAAAAACGGCTCGAAAAGTGGCTTTGAGCCTGAGGAATCGAGGTTCGTCTGGTGGTTGAGACTGACACCTGTCCTCATTACACACAAGGACAAACACATTTGTTATAAGCTGCATGCATAGAGCAGAAGGAGAAGACGCTGCTCCTCTCAGATCTCCCCTCAGCATGGATCATTCATGAAGCTCTACAGAGGAAACAGTGTAGACGCACAGCTGCCGACAGAGCAGATAACACGGGCTGCTCTTCACCGAGTTACTCCCACTGACGGCGAGATAAAAATACAGGAGCATCAATATTTATACTCTGAGAGGTGGAGTGTGTCACGTCGTCCACGTACGCTACGACGGGTGATGTGGTGGTGGGGGGGCACGTGAGCAGACCTGTAATGTTTGCAGACGCTCCCCCTCCACCCGAACTGGGGAGGAAGCAGAGCCTCATTAAGTGTTGTCGAGTTAAGTCAGACGTGCTGCGTTTAAGTCGTCAGCGGGAATACGGGAGTTAAGATGGGAGTCATAAAACACGCCACACTGACGTCAGCTCTCCACACTGTGACCTTTCTATCCGATATGAGTCAGAGGAAATTAGCCTCAAAGGTGGAGACACTTTGCTAATTTAAACTCCGGTTATGACGACTAATAAACATGAATGTGTGTATTCATTTTGGCTCTAAAATGCAAATTACCATCACACGTATGCAGCCTCAGCAGAGTGGAAATGGGAATTAAATCAATTAAAATCTTTGACATCAAGAGCCCAGATCAGCATCTGTGTGTCTGATGTTGGAATGAAATAGAAAATTAAAAGCCTTTTGTTTTACACTTGCAAGGAACCTACATATTTATAGAAGCCAATTTGTTCTGACAAGACATCCAAAACTATAAAATGAAGTTAAATTAACTACAAATGGTATTTAACACAGGTAAAAGTTAAAACTGTATAAGGACTGGTTTTGTTTTGTCAGGGTGGACGGACGATGCAGGGCTGAGAAACAATGTGTTGTTTCTGTGGCTTTTACATTGTGTTCCTCTTCTGTTTCTGTGTACAACAACTTTCTTTTCTTTGGTTTAACAACATGTACAGTATGAAGTTTTCATGTCATGTAATCACATGTGGGATGAACCGCTTCAAAAAATACAAAAATAATTGTGATAATTCATATAAGCTGCATTTAATATTTGTATATTCTACCCACATTTTCTTAACGCTAACGGGCTAACTATTACTTTCACCTTCAACTAATCTGTCAATTATCCTTGTGATTAACCGTTTGGTTCAGAAAATAGAGTAATCACAGGACATTCTGGTGGTCTAATGATAGAGGACCAAACCACGTGGCTGCAACATCCACGGTTCGATTCCCAGCCATTGTTATCATAGCCTTCAAAAAATAAACTCAAAATATTCAGTTTAATATCATGGAAGACTAAGAGAACCAGCAAATATTTTAGAACCCATTTTAGAGGCTAAAACCAGTGAATTTATGGCATTATAGTTTTTAAAACAATGAATCCCTTATCAATATAGCTCCAGATGAATTGTCTGTCAATTAACTTGGCAGTTTCAGTCTCATATTTAACATTACTCATGTTTTTGATAGTAAATAAATAAGATAAATAAGAATTGTTTGGACTCTAAAGTGAAATAATTTACTGAAGGGAACTGAAGTGTCTGTGATCGTCTCTTTGCTCTGTCTCAGAAAAACTTTCCTCGGCCGCCTCTGAGATAATGTCCTGCAGCTGCCGACTAGACTACAAACCAGTGCGGCTTCCCTGAACTCACCTTGAGGTCTCTGTGAACAATGTGCTTCTGGTGGCAGTACTGCACCGCCGATACAATCTGTACAGGAGAGAGCGCGAGAGAGAGAAGAGTTTAGTTAAACGTCTGGTGTTGTGTTCTCAGATAGTGATAGAGGATGTGGTGGAGGAAGGAGGAGGAGGTGATGTGGTTGACACTGACAGGAAAGACGAAATATAACGCAGGTGGAGCTGAAGACATGAAGAGGGTGAGACAACAGGTTTCTACTGCTGCACATTCATCGGTCTCACAGTCCACATAACACAAAGTACAGTACAGAAAGGCTGTGAGGCATTTTCAATATCAGGACACGTGGTTCCTACATTCACTCTGAAAATGAACTTATTTCAGCTTTAATTCTCATAGTTTTGCATCTTCAGCTTCAAATTAAACTGGGTGAGGTATAAGAAAGAACAAAAACTGGAGAATGAGACCAACACATATGGAATAGCACAGGGTAGTGCGATCTTTTAAAACCAGCCACCGTCAATTCAACTACCTGCGATTTCTGATATTGTTGCGCCTGTAAAGACGAAGCGAACAGATGTCTGACACTCTCTGAAAAAGCATCTGATAGCGTCAGATAATGGACGCCTCTGTTTACAACTTCCAGATGAACAAAGACATGTGGAGGACATGCTATTAAATGATCAGGGTTTTTCTGCACCAACAGATCAGATGGTTAAACTGTCATTTAGCTACTGTCCTGTTGAGTTAAAAACAGAAATCAGTGCAACAAGAACAGCCTGGTTTTTGTTAGCACACGCTTTGAATTACACTTCACAGGTTAAGATGAATTCTCAAGGAGGCAGATTATTAAATTAGCTAAATAAAATGATAATTGTTACCTTTGCATCATAATGGTCTCATAATCATAATGTAGAAAGCTCATGAAGTAAAATTATGTCACTAAACGGGGTAAATTTTGATTCAACAATCCCTCTGAACATGTTGAACAGTCTCCTCTTAAAAAGCCCCAGAAACCTATTTTCCTCACGAGCGACGTGGTCCAACATGAGGCAGGAGTTCTGGCTACTTTACAAAACATAATACTGTTTTTAAAAAAAGTTGGTGTCACCTACCTCTGAGCACAAATCATTCAGCTGTATATCTGAGTTTAAATCAGTAGGGGGGCTGTTTAATTATGTTCCCAGGCCATTGTCAATTAAATCTGATCAGATGACGCCCACACAGTCCTCATCAAACACAGTTAAACTCTGATTGTTTCATATTTAGTCATAAATATTAAAGGTTATAGAGGAACACATTAGACGTCAGGTCAACTCAGTTACTTCGCATTCTTGGTTCTGATGTGTAAGTAAACATTAAGCAAATGTAAACTGTCTGCTTTAAATGCCTAATATTGTATATTTTTTTAATTAAAGTATTTTATTAACGATTGATATTCTCTCAGTTGTGTTTCTGATGAGCTTGAATTAGTGCAGGTTTTAGCTGAAATGCCATGTTCCGTCGTATATGAAGCTGTTTTTGTCATGCAGTTACAATGACAACAGAGAAAATAGTGTTTCCCCGTTTTCCAAACAACAGCTAGTGACCTTGAACTGTGTGTGACAGCTGCTGAGAGATAACTGATGGGGAAGGAGGCAGGTTCGGACATTTGTTATCTGTGCCGTCTCTGGGACAGCGACGTCTCTGTTTGTCTGAGGCAGAGCCGGGAGCAGAGGTGTGAAACCAGAACACTGCAGGGGAAGAAAAAGCTGGGTACCTGTCTAAATTTAGCCCTGGCCTCTTTTTCCTTCATTCTTCCATGTGCAACCAGGTAGTCGAACACCTCTCCTGCAAAAGAAAAAAGAGAGAGAGGGAGGGAGTTGGTGTTAGAAGGAGCAATGAATGAGAAGCCAGAGGATGATGGAGAGAAGGTAGAGAACTTATAAAAATAAGCAGATAAAAATAACTTTTTCTAAGCAGCTGGCCCGCACAGTCACCCATGTGCATGGTTCGAGGGTGTTTCTTGACAATATTGAGACGAGCGCGGCGCTGCTTCCTCCACACTCAGCCTCTCCTGGAGGCAACGAAGCTGCTGCCGTGTGCTCCAGCAGCAGCAGCAGACCCTCTTC
>BRZM01002736.1:3662-31465 GCA_033238685.1 Lates japonicus | reverse complement strand
TAGTGTTAGAGAAGAAGTCAGAGGATTCCCCACATCTGTGGTCTCTACAATATTTCATGGCAACCCATGTAATAGATGTTGAGATATTTCAGTCTGAACCAAAAGCATTATTTCTCCTGTTCAACATGTTCTGTTCTTCAAGTTGTGTGCTCTTCAATACAGACACTGAAGCTAAACGAAACGTGGCAAAGATCCTTCCAAGATATCAGCTCACAAGGGGAGGAGAGCACAGAGTCAATTGGCTAATGATTTTGTTACCAAGGATTTTCATTCTCAAGCCTCTCTTAAGCCTTGGTTATTGTCTCTTTTGTGCACCCAACTGAAAGTCTTACCAAGTCAAGCAAAGAAAATTTCAAAGCAAGGGCTGTCAATGTCTATTTACAGTTAAAGAAAGTGCAAGCACTCTTAGTCCACTTGTTTCAAACAAGAATGAGAGAGTAAATGTTTTAGTTTCAGCCTGAGGTAGCATCTGAGAGCGATGCCCATAACCACTCTTCCTGTAGCCAGATTCATTTGCACCAATACAGCCTGGGCAGCACACCAGCAAAACATGAAAAACCCTTGGTGCCCTGCATGTAACTGATGCTGAATGCACCTGCAGATCTTAATACCACAGGTGTGAGCTGACGCTGAGTGAAGTGCCAGACGAGCCGGAGAGAGATGTATTGTTTACCTGTGCATCTTAAAACGCTACTCCATCTGCCTCCACACTGATATCTGATATTCCACATGACATGACTGATGCTTTAAAAGCCTGCATTCACCATCACCTTTCGTACGGAGTTAACCTTAAGGTGGCAGCACTTTGAATGTCAACCCCTCCACATGTGGACCTTTTTAAATGCCATCGCTTTTTATTCTGCAATTGTGAAACAGGACAGACAAAGGGACGAGGGGGGGTGGCTAAGGGGGAAGGGGAAAGAGGCTGGCAGATGAGGTTTTTTTTTTTTTTTTAAACCACCAGACGAAAACCAAATGACATACAATCAGCTAGGCTCAGCAGGGGGTTCATTTAACACTTGAAGGGGAATGTGGGTACTAAGTATGGGTCTTTGAACGGCTAGAGAGCTGATCCGATCATTTGATGATGCGCTCAATTACATAGATGGATGAATGGCAGCCTTAAACTAGAGTGTAAAGCGTCCTCTTTTGGGTTCACTGCATTTCTTTCTACTGCTTTGTAAAAAAGTAGCCTCTAAAATATGCAGCAAACACTTTTTATAGACCAACCCATGTTAAGATTTTCCCCAACATTAATGCTGCATGATATTAGCATCTACATTGCACTTCTCTATAAATAGAGATCCCACATATAAACCTTTGATCACAAGTTCTCTGGTGTAATTTGGAGATTACATAGCTGATGGAAAACTTGTTTTAGGCTACATGTTTTTAAGTCAAACTGTTTTGAGTATCAAACAGTTATGCAAGCTCCTGCTGGTTTGAAAGGTGGTTGTAAGCAGGAATCAAGTCAATTCATCATAACATCAGTTTTGCCAAAATATGACTAAATAAGCTACTTTTAGCAGAGTTTCTGAGTTTTGAGAAGAGTGACAGCTGAGATTGAAAACAGTAGATTCAGCTGTATTTTGCACCAAAAATAATGACTGTACAGATACAACTGAGCATAGGGATGGAGAATGAAGACATATGCTGCAAGAGTTGTTTGAGAAGTTTCTATGAATGTCTTATACTATTTTTACTTTGGAAACTTGCCACAATTGGAAACCAGTGGCATAATTCAAGCTGATCACAGCTGGAAACACACTACAAACTTTTCACCCCCACATCTCAGCCCAATAGATGGTAAATGTGTAATAATCACAAGATAAATTTGTGTGAAGTATCACCTTCCCCTTTGACAAAGACCTTTCTCCTTACGATGAGGAAATGGTGGAGTGAGAAGCAGTGGTGGCAGTGATGACAAATGATAATGGCAAATCTAAGATGACAGCCACTTCAAATTGCCAAGGGATCAACACTGACCCCTTGACACTTGGGCAAATCGAGCAAATCTGACAACCTTCTGGATGCTGTGGAGTGCAATGTGCCTGACCGAAGCCTTGTGTGTGTTTTCTGTTTGTTGTTCAGCGGTGCTCTCCTTTATGTTGTCATGAGATTTGCTGTGAGCATTTCCAGTCTTGAAGAGATGAGGACTAGGAGTCAAGCGTCATCTGTGATCCCTTGGTGTCCTGTAACAGCTGTCTTCAGCATCAGAGCATGCGGTTGCCGCTATCCCATATTACATCGCTGCCACTCAGCGCCAACGGATCAGCAATCCAATTTCACACAAGCGCGCTCAGAGGGAGGCAACGCTGACGCAGGAATGAGGATCTATGCTTTGACAAAGACAAGCCGTTGTTTGAAGTGGCTGGAGGGGTGGTGGTCGAAGGGGATGAAGATGTGCTGAAGACTTAGATAGAAGTAATAATGGAAGAGTGATGGAGGGAGATAAAAAGCGAGAGTGATAAATTGGGGATGGGGGTTTCTATGACTGTTACTTTCATCAATCGAGCTGGTGCAGAGAGCAGAATAAACTTCTGATTTTCCAAACCGTCTCTGAGCACAGGAGACAAAGCAACAGCAGGCACAGAAGACAGACAGAAAGGAGGACAGAACCTCTGAGATGAATCTGCACTTTGTAAACACACCTTTGTTTGTGTAGTGACGTCCAATGCGCCACTGCTCAGTCAAGAGCAGTGAGACACGATCTCTGTACTGCTGGGAGAGCAGATACAGTATTGATGACAACATACCTCAGCCTCTTTTCAATATCACACCCTATTGTATAGTCATTGTGTCATACCAGAGAAGGGGCTTGCATTCATTCACAAAGCAGAGAGAGTATTTGAATCTGATATCCAATGACTGGTTAGTTGATTGAGCCATCAGGGCCAGTTGGAGCCAGACCATAAGATAGTTGGTGTGTTGAGGAGGCTGCTTTCATTCCCACCTGTCACACAAAACACAGCAAATAAGAGGAGAGAAGCCCTTACTGACCATCTTTCTTTCTCCAGCCAGGAGCCGTAAGTATTGGAGCCTTTTGTAGCTCGCTGTAACCAGCACAAACTCACCACAAAGCCAGGACCCTGAAAGGTCTAGCATTTTGGGATACCCACTGTTTTCAGAACAATAACCTGGTTTCGCCTCTGTCTTATTTGCAGAGAGAATAAGGACTTGGACAAGTTTGAGACTTGTGATATGAAAGGCATAATGGATGGATAAATCGAGCTCAATTATTGGAACAAAAAGGTCAGCTGGTCGGGATCCTAGACCCACAGAAAGGAAGACAGACGCGAGGACTCAGGAGAGATATGATCGATGAAACCTGTAATAATATCCCGTCACTGGAGAGTGACAAGACACAGATAACACTTCTGCCTTCACCTATTCTTGATGTTGCATTGTTCTCATCCCAACATCTGCCAACCGTCTGCTTGCATGGATTTGTTTTTCTTAAATCAAGATGACTGCTGTCAATATTTTCTGTAGACAATAAAAGATGATGATGTCCTGACCATGTGACGAGGGTGTGAGATTTCTGATAAATCTGTCATTGGATTCATATCTCGTATTTTCCGCTCACCCGACAAATGCTGATAACAAAAATGAAATTGACAGTTTCCCTTTACAGTGCGCTCTTCCTCTGACAGTTTGACAGCTGCAGTCCTCAAGACTGGAGTTGTCTGTCTGTCTTTCACTCTGTTTTGCTTTTCTCTCTGTCTGTCTGTCTGGCTCTGTATCTCTGTCCTTGATTAGCAATCACTGCAGCTTTGCCTGGTCTGGATTCTGGAGTGGAAAGCTTAATTCTCCCACATGGTGCCCGAGACATCCAGACCCTGCTGCACTGTTCTCGGTAAACACACAATCACCGTTTTCCTCCTCAACACTCAGAAGTCGGCGTAACATCTTAAGGAAAAATCACTGCTAATCCGCCATGGCCCTTTGAGGTCCACTGTTTCTTAATGACTCTGTTGTAGACAGCTGACAGTAGATTTGTTTGTCCACAACATTATGATGATGTTTCTTAGTTTATGGAAAAAGATTATAAAGAACTAATGCAGGGACTAATGAAAGCAAATGTTAAGAGTAGAAAATTATGATGTAGTTCATAAAACTGTCAGACCAATTAAAATCAGGTGTACTATCTAATGTATTCTTGAAACAGTATGCATACTGGCATCGTGCCAGGAATGAAAATCCTTATGTTTTCCAGTAAGGAAAATCCAATCAGCGGAATAAAAAAGGAAGTGGCATTTTCATTAGTGGCATCGCCTACTTGAAGGCGCTTTCTGCATAACCACTGAGGGCTGTCTTTATCCAAACTGACATTTCCACTGACAGACAAGGCAGAAAGAGCTGATACAGGTCTGCTCAGCTTGGTGTCAGGATTTAGCTGACTTTTTAGCGCTAAAATATACTTCACATGCACCACTTTCTTAACCACTTACAAAGAACAAATGTGCAACAGACCTCTGGCCTCACATATTTAAAATTACAACTGTTCAAACACTGAAAGGATAAAGAGACACTTTGACTCGTCGGCGAAAAAAGCCTTCAGGTTTTACATGGGCGATTTGGATAATGAATGAAAGCTGCAGCTGTGAACAGTATTTCTCATCACTAGTCTGGTCTGCTTTGAGGATTGTCCTCAGAGAGATGGATTTGTGACATTTTTCACTGTGAATGGGGTACGCAGCAAGTCTGCAATAGACCCACAACACATACAGTAGAAGCTAATAAATCAAATCCAGGCAGCAGAGGTGAAGATTGTTTACCTTTCTGCCTCAGAGAAAGATAAAGGCGCCTCAGAAAGCCTGCACTACTTAGTATTTAGGAGAATTTGAGTGCATATTTTGAATTTTAATTTGAGTTGAAATGTCAAGCACAAAAGAACAACACAATATATCCTTGATTCCCTACGTCATCAAGAGTTCAGCAATAAACTTTCTGAATTATATATCGAAACAGGATGCATCATCAATTCATGTCCATTAGATAAAATAACAAAAGGCAGGTGGATCACATGCAGCCATGTTAGTGTTCTTGGCTTCCCCCATGTTTACAGGGGTTTTCTCTACACCCCATGGTGAGGCTGGTTCGCTTTGAATGTAAAGTTTCATCTCATCTGATGAGGAGTTCCACTGTTTGATAGCACAATTGTATTTTCTCTCCTGTCTGAAGCTAATTCAAAGCAGCTCTCACCTGACATACCCCCACCTCTTCCCTCCCTCATGTCTTCGTCGTCTCCCTCATCCAGCCTCCCAGCGCATGCTTTTCTTAAACTTTAATCATCTCTATATTCAACAGTATTTCACAGCAACTCGCCGCTGTTATCTGTCAAAGACTCCTTCCCTTTAGCCTCAGCCTCAATAAAGATTCAGTGATTTGCATCCTCCAGTCTGTTCAATAATAGGCCCTGACACAAGAAGAGTGCGCGATGTTCATGTGAGAGTTTTCTTGACGCCGATTAAGGGCCCAGCAAAATAAAAAGCTAAACAGAAAGAAAATTAAAGAACAGAAGCTCATCCACTAATGCTTCAAGGCATGCACACAGTCATATCACAATGATGATTTACATGCTGTTACTGCAGTTGCCTTTAAAAAATTTGAAGCCCAAAGCTGACCAGAACATATTTTATCATAATTTGTTCGCTTTGTCACTCATTACGTCAAGACAATGACACAAACTTCGAAACTAGTGGCAGAAAAAATATCACCCAGACGGTATGCTTTTAGAGTTTTCTTTCTTTTCTGATTGTGTCAGAGTGAGGCCATGACACCTGCTGTTCTCTGGATACCATGTTGTGTTACTACAGCGGGGTCTTTCTTCAATCCATTGGCCAGCTGGGACCCGCTGAAATCAATGACCAACAAGACACAATGTGATTTTGTTTCAAGATGAGCCTTACTGACTATGCTGTCGGCGTTTGGAAATTTCTATTCATGATGCTTTACCTGAGCTAGTATATGAGAACTGCAAAATATCTTAAAATCAGCTTTCAAAACAGACCTTTTCAAACACGTGACATAGAAATACAATCTTTCTAATTTCATACAATTGCTAGCTTCTGATAAACACCGACACGACAACAGAGCAATTATTATTTTAAAAGAATCTTTAAGCAGGGTGGTGAGATCTGACATGGGATGAGATGACATCCTTTCATGAAAGAGGGCAAGACAACAAGCTAGTCAAAAGAATGGATGTATAGCCCGCCAAGACGTGCTCAAAGAACAGAACGCTCATTTGGTCTTGCTGGGGAAAAACCACTTTAATAGACTGCCAGCAGCAGGTATTACACTGAATCCCTATCAGCTGAAGATCAAACAGTTGCAGGTATCGTAACTGAAGCTGCAGTAACACTCCATGTTGAGGATGACTTTAATAAATAGAGGAAAGGTAACATTTTCGGGTTTATCCATCTTCATCGCTTACCAAGATGTTGGCTTATGTTACTTTGTTTTTCTGCAGCAGTACTATGGTTATAATTTCAGTCTAAAATCACTATCGATGGAAGACAAAAGGACAACCAAGGACTATTATAGCCTCATGACGGAGTTTGAAGCACTAAGACATGCTTATCACTTCTGAGACAGTGCTACCCATCTCTAGCCCCTGGGCACACACTAAATAAACAAGACTGAAGGAAGGAAATAATGAGAATTGCCGTGGTCTATTTTCTATGATCAGCTTATGACTAGGGCAAATCATTCACAGGAACAATATATATCCCACTAACTTTTAAAATTATTTTTCAGCTTATTATATAAGAATACGGAAAAAATACAGACAGTAATCTTTCAGAGAATCTCTTGAACTATCATGCTCAATCCTTTTATCTTAAGGTTCCTTTACTACACCACACAACACTACAACTACCGACCAGAATAACACAGGCCTCAAATATCTGAAGAATGCTTGCTCACTTAGGAGTTTATTTTCAACAACATTAAACTAATGAGATGCCTGAGGTTAACAAATATCTCATTCTGCTGGTTTGAGACTGAAAGCTGCTGTAGATCAGAAACCAAATTCTATCAGCAAATTCAACAACAGAGAAATGAGATGTAAACAGAAAGTGAATAAAATGACACGACATAGAGAATCAACATAAGCCTTCCAGGAGAAAAAGCCATATCAAGTTTGTGGCACTTCGTCAATAACTATATATCATTTTAATATCAACTGTGGCTCCCTGCATTTGTGCTCAATAAGGAATGCGTAAAGAAATACAAAGTCCAACACTGCTGCTATTAAATATCAGGGAGGAGGATTATACCGATTAACCATGCAGGAAAATCCATGTTTCAGTGGCCATCTGTGGAAGACACTGTCTGAGTAATGTTTTAGCAGATAAAAACCCTGCTTTGGCCCACGTTTAAACCCTATAAAACCCTACTACCACTCAATAACAGTGTAACATTAATGCAAAGGTTTAACTGAGCATAGATCTTTCAGGAACTTTTCCCCAGGAAGTGTGAGTGGACATAGCTAAAAAGAAAAGGTGTCTAAAAGTACTGTTTTTAATGATCAGAGTACAAAACACTGTACATTATGGTGTAATGAGGATTTATACTCATGAAATGCTTTAGCCAAAAAGTAACAAAACAGCAAAACACACAAAAACAAACAAAGGATGTAGTCAGTTAGACCCTTTAGTTTTGTATGATTATAATGATCATAAACCCCTAAACCTTATCACATCTATCATACAATCGTGGGCTTATTCACATTAGCTTCCTTTGCTGTTAATATGTTTTTGCTAAAAAGCTGGATTGAAACAAGCTGAGCAATAACTTACTTAAAAGAAGAACATTTAACTATCACCTAGTAGGCAGAATTCATATTCTAAGGAGAAGATATCACGGATCACAATATTAAAGAAAAGAACTGAATGGTGTTGCCACCGTGAAAAGAGACTTTCTAACATGGTGGCTGCGCGTCATTACCGCAGGAGAGTGTTCTAATAACATGGATTTAGTGTAGCAGTGACTGCAACATCCGCATGACAGGAGCACAAAATACATAAAATTAATTAATGGTCCGGCAGGTACAATAAAGTGTAGTTTTAAATTAACTATGGTCTACTGTTCCATGTGGTTAGCTTTTACATCAGGATGGACAATACGGCCAGATGGTACATTTCAACTCTCAGCACTTGTCCCACACACACCCGTCATTACGCGCCATTAATTTACAGGCACATTATCGCAGCACGTGACACGCGTACGGCCGAGCACCAACTAGATAATGCTTTACTTGATCATTAAAGCTAATTCAAACCATGAAGAGAGGTTATTTGTAACAGACAACAAAACGCCCAAGTAACACTCAATGTAGCACACCTGTTTGCCCCCCATTTTCCATTTTATGGTTTTTAATACACAGTGAAATATGTGCAGGACTATCACTTTCAGAAACACACACACACATACCCCTGTACATGTCTATAGCTATTGACTGTGTCCCCACTAGGCCGCTAGTTACGAAGAGAGAGTCTCCAAACAGTAGAGATCAACAGCCTGTCAGCTTTTAGTAAACAAGGGACAGAGCTGAGACACAGGGACCACAGAGAGCTGCATCCGCCCATCAGACTCTTAGACCCCCAGCAGCTTTGATCAAGATGACAGAAAGTGAGAGAGAGAGCAAGTGAGGACAGCAGACAGCTAGGAAGTAGATGCTTCTATGGTGCTGGCCAGCTCTTAGGTTTCTGCATCTTTTTCTATGCTGTAATTAAAGCAGAGCCCAGCTCCGGAAGTTCCCTTTAAAATGTTGTTGGTCTATAGCCGGGCTTTTCAACCGCCTGTCAGAGGCAAGAAAATAGTAAGGTAGATCTCTTGAATAAAGCTAACAGAGGGTATCTAGAAAGATCTGCATATATCGCTTATACACACAATAATACCTTCCTACATATAGTGTAAGATGAAACGTGCACTCACGTGCAAGGCAAGGCACCAATTGCTGTGGCAGCCATTGAATGATGACACGCCAGTGGGAGTTGGGCTGCACTTTGTCGATGTATATACTATTCAGCCAAGACAAAAAGTAAGCAGAGCAGATTTACCAATGTGTCAAAAGCATTCAGCAGGGTATCTAATGATGTGCACTTACGGGCCACCACAGAGCATTGTTTACCCTGCTCTTACAGAGCAGGCCCCACGGAGAAAAGAGACCAAGAAGGTGCTGGACAAAAAAGCACAGATGGATTCGCTGAAGTTCAAATTAAAGCAAATGATCTGATATGGGAGGAGTGTTGAAAGAAGATGAATAACGCTAAGCAGTGAGAGGCTGAAATGTCTAACTCTTTTTGGTAAAGGCCCTCTCTTCACACGCTGCTGACAGCCGCCAGACCAGCAACCCCTGACGAGGGGTTGAGAGCACAAACTGCACGGCTCCCCGACTATACCGCCCAGACATTTCCAAGCTTTCGCAGATTTCGTAGATTCAAAACCAAGCACAAATATGATATATAGTCAATGATACACCAAAGCCACATTTAACATTGCTATTTTTAATACTTGAGGATCTATTAAAAGTTGGTGCGTTATATTATTTGATCAGATATCATGGTCACTGTATGACCAGGTGACACTTACACCTTAGTTGCCATCATGATGAAAACAATAGGGTTTGAATAGGAGAAAAAGTGCATGCAGAGGAGAAATTACACGCTTTTAAGAAATCTATGATATTAACTGGGGCTTATATAATGATGTGGACTTTGTAGCTTGTTTCATTTATTTGGAAAAGCACCACTTAACTATCAGTTCTGACAGCAGCGCACCCATTCTGGAGCTAATTAATAAAAGTCATTTATGTCGAAAGAAGAAAATTACTGAGGAGGCAAAAGGTGACAAGCTCGCCATTTGGCAGAGAGGAAATGAAGATGGAAGGAAAAATACCTGCCAAGAATGGAGCACTGACACAGAGAGTGCAGAGAGTAGCACAACCATGAGGGATAAGGGGTGAGAGGCAGGACATCAGCACACAGAGAAAGAGAGAGAGAGAGAGAGAGAGAGAGAGAGAGGAGGGGCTTGAGGAGCTGAGAAGTTGAACCATGAAGACAGGCATGTGTTGGGTGCAGAAACGTTTATGAAACTGGAAGATGTGTGGAAGGAAGTTGAAAAAACCTCAAAAGCATGAAGAAAGTTGGAGATTATGTCCGTTAGAATCTTTCACAGATTAAAAGTTGGACAGGAGACAAAGACTAGAAAGAAACTTGATGAGCAGGGGGAAAATGCGTTGAGGTTTCCCAAGACAAGTCAGAGGTAGCTAGGTGTCAGGATCCATTTGGATGAGGTTTCACTTGGCCGATGCCGGAGCCACGGATCCTGCTGCTGTGATGCCTCGCTTGACCGCTATGTCGCCGCTGGATGTTGTCACGGCAACTGTAACCGGGGTGGGCAGGAGGGAGGGGATGACTGGGAGGGGAAGGAGACCCGGACGGTTGTTGCCATTGACAACGGCAGAGGCACAGCTATGGTTGGCTCCTCCATTGTGGAGGCCAGAAGGACGGATGTCTCTCCGCTCCCAGGGTCCCCGGTAGTCCCTCTCAAAGCGGTGGTGGTGGCGTGACATCACTTCCTCTTCCTCTCAGAGGGAACAACGGGGGCAGGCCTGTGGGAAATGGAAAGAAAGAGGTTACAGGTCAGGCTGAAATTTTATTCATTATATCCATATAGTATGAGATACAGACACAAAGGCACAGTTTCAAAGACAGAGAAAGGACAAATACGCAAAGACAGAGTGAGACACTGAGTGAGCTAAGGAGAGAACATGTTGACATGAAGGTGTAAATGCTCATAGCATCTGCTCCCACTGCACCTGACTGACATGAACACACGCAGCTCATTGGTTGCCTCTAATTCCTATTCTCTGTCATTAACGAGGGCTGCGACAAGAGGGAGAGAAATGAGAACTGCTGAGCAGGTCTATAAAAAACACCCTCAGTGCCAACACCATAAAGAGCTACATTTGTTACAAGAAGCACCTAGGCTCAACAATAAGAGGTTAAAACAATACGGCCGTGCCAGATGCAAACAGGTACGCACTCAGTCAAGTTGTCTGAGGACAGCACAGCAGTATCATGACCTTGTGGTCAAAACTCATTCATCTGAATAGATAAATACCCCTGCAATTACAGCTCATCTCATACATCTAATGGCTGGTTAATTCAATCAGATTGCCCTTGAAGTGTATTTGAGGGTTCTCCCCTTTTCCAAGCACAGCAGGCTGTGATAGGCTAAGAGGCGACAGTGAGCTGGAATTACATCAGTATGGGGTTTGGCACTATTGTGTAGCATGAGCAGCGTATCACTCTATATTATATCATGAATCAAAGCAGTACAGGATCTGAGTAGTGAAATCCATCACTGAGGGGTTTGTAGCACATTGTACTCCTCCTCACCAAAGGCACGTTATGCTTCCCAAGCCCTTGATAACAGATGAAATAAATAAATAACAACACCAAACCAGGTTCAGCAAGCCCCATGCAAAATCCCCTGGTCTGTGAGGAGAGAATGACAGCGGATGATAAGTCTTTATTCTGCACGCTGGGGTCTGTCACGCTGCTTCTTTGCCTCACAGAGGAGCGAGCGCCTTGAAATGCCGGCTTCTCTGTGTGTACCTCTGTGTGTGCCGGTGCACAAAAGCAGTATATACTACAGCTGAGGGGCTGTGTATGCATGTAATGTTTTGGCAGGATGTAATGAGAGCACACATGTTCAAAACTCCACTGTAGTATGGGAGAGTGCTCAAGCAGGCTGTCAGAAATGAAAGGTTCGTTATAAAGCTTTGATCCAAGCGATACACCATGCAGCCTGTGGTGGGAGCAATGGCCCTGCTGCATCTTTAGCCGCTGCGACCATCCGTTTGTTTGCCCGCTAAAACACTCACTCTTTCTTCTTTTCTGATTTTCTCTGTTCTGCTGCCTTTCATTCTTTTTCTTCATGCATTTTATTCCCTCGCTCTGCTCTGTCCACACACAGAGAGCTGATGTGCGGCGATAGAGCCAGACAGAGCAACTAAAAGCTGTGGGACAACACTCACACGCTCTTTCTCACTCCTTCTGCAATAACCTTTCTCTGTCTTCACAGTGACCCCTTTTAATAACCTCAAATTTTCCAATAGAATAAGCTTGTATTATCTCTAAAAATGTTTGAGACAGAGAGAGAGTAACAAGGTGCTAGTCCAGTGGAACAATGGCAGAGTTGGTGCCAGGTAATATTCTCTTATCTCCCAAGCTCCACACCTCAGCTGAGAAATAAGAGAGCAGCCAGGAAAAAAAAAATCTCTACATAAAAACAGGAAGAGAAAAAAAAAAAAGAAAAGGGCATTATCTCCAGAAAAGTTAGAATTGGGGGCAGAGTGCATTTGCATTCACAATTCTCTACAATTTATTTTTATCAATTCTTTTCACATGTCAAGTGAGTACATGCCACTGTGCAAGTCTAGACACTTTTGTGATTTACTGCAAAAACAGACTTGTCTTCCTGTAAACCCTGAGGAACAAGGACACACTGGAGAACAAATTCATTAGATTATGCAGAGAAGGCATTGAGCTAAGTTTACTAGTGCCCGCACAAGAGAGCCTTGCAGAATAACTTTCAGGGAGGCTGCAATGTATAGCACAGAGAAAATAATAAGTAAAGTACATGGTATGGTATATAAGAGATGTTGGTGTATCATGGTGGATTAGTGGTCTAGGGCATGTGCCATGTATGAAAATGAGAAGTTTTGAGTTTTCATCCATCTTTCTTATTTCTAGGAAGAAGTGGATAAAACCTTGAGAAAGAAAATGAATGAATCTGTAAAAGTTATACAAATAACATGTGTTAAGGAAAAGGTTCCTTTATATAATTTTTAGCAGGATATAGTGTATCATCTGTAATATATGTCCTTATATTACTCATATATACATACACATATATAGTGTAGTACATTATTGGTACTGTTGAACATGTGATAATGTGTAAGAGAACATGTACCTTGTAACATTATAACTGAACTGGTCTGATCTGTAACTTTTCTATAAGAGCTTCCTGCCATGTTATGCTCAAATCTTCCAATAAACTCTGATTCAACATTTTCAATTCCTCTTGGACTTATGACGCTGGTTAACTTAACAAAAAGTTGGATTAGGATATGACCATCACAACTACATGTTTGATTAATGCAGTCCTGTTCTTTGATTTGCAGTATGGACAATGATGGGCTAAACCCCACCAAGATATTACAAGGACAGCTTTTACACCTCCAAACCACGTCACGGTACATCCTACTTCTTTCTTGTGGGTTGTTTTAAGTACTGTATACAAATGACAAATGCTGTTGTTTTTCTCTGGAGAGGAGCCTCTCACATTACCATGCTTCAAATTCTATCACTTACTTACCCAAGTGGCATTTTCAGAATCTTGGCGCTACATTTCAATATGTGCACAATCCTCTGAGTGAATTCCTGTCATCCTTACACTATGCATGTCAGTATGTACTGTGTAACTGGAGGCTGACAACTGATCCCTGCAGAACGAGTGTCACAGACACAAATCCCACTGTATTTATGGTCTTTGGTAAACAGAAGGATTTAAGCCACTAATTACAGAGACTTAAATTCCCTTCACAACTACATTTCTGCAACTCCTTTAAAGTCTATGTGCGTGTATGTATGTGTGTACGTTTGTTACGTGCTATGAGCTCACACCACCTTGAGGCTGAGTGTGTGTGCTAGGTGTTTGTGAGGGTAAGTGCGAGGAGGTGATAAAAGAAATCTCGCTCTCAGAGGTGCCTGTGGAAACCAACACCCAACACACCTGTGGACTCTGCCAGACCAGATAAACACTTAAATACATCACATCTCCAATGACACTTTGCTCGGCGCCGCCCTGCTCTAGGGAGAAGGTGCCAATAAAAATTTGCCCATTTTCTTTCACATCCAGTGAAGTCACTGTCAGCCCTGCACAAGACAACGGAGAGATGATAACCTTTGCTGCGAGGCGTGCATATTAAGCCAGCCTTTTTAAGAGGCTTTTCAATTTTATAAGAGACTAATGACAGCATTTCAGTCATACCCTACAGCAATTAATGAGGCTCTTCAGCTCCAGCAATCCTGTCAGCATGTTAATAATCTTACCTGAAGGTATAAGAGTTTCCCACGCCAAATGCTATTTTCTGACTCTGGCTCCTACTTAAAATAACAGCTGATGACGGAGAATCCTTTGCAGTGAGATGAAAATCTAAACAAATGATTAAAATCACTAATCCTCTGGAAGCCCAAACAGTAACAAAAAGGCTCTGGTTTCCAACACAAACACAGGAGTCGGGAAAGAAAGTGAGAAATACCATGTCAGCAATCAAACCTAATGAGCTGACTGACGGGCTGACTGGCATCTCCATTGTGTTGTCAGTCACGTCATGAGTTTAAAAGCAGTCAGCTGCAGTGGAGGCAGAGTGCGCGCGTGTTGGTCGCCAGGCGTTTTTCGACTCCTGTTTCAAAAAAACGGCTATTCTAGCGCTGCTGATGCGTCAGAATGTTCCAAATGCAAGTGCAACTGAGACAGAAAAGTGAGATGGTGTGGGTGTGTACATACGTAGGGAAGAGCTGCAGTTGAGGAGCAGAAGAAGAGGAGTAAGTGTGTGTGCTTGTGTGTATGTGTGGGCATGTGCCAGTGTCTGCATGTGTGCCAGGCCAATCGTAGCTGACATCATCATGACCTCAATGCTATCACCTTGGAGTGCACTGGCAGCTCACCTGGTTAAGCGCATACCATGTGTTAAGGCTGAGTCCTTACCACAGCTGCCTGGGTTTGGCAAAATGCAAGAAAAACTAACTTAAAAAAAAAAAGCATGTTTCAGCATGTTCCTGTGTGAGTTGTTAAGACAACACACATGGCACACATCAGGAGTCTTTGATAACTTCAGTTCCCAAGTAACAGCAGAGTGATTAGCCAAAATAAAAAGTTGTCTGGCAGGTGGGAATGTGAGACACACACCCTAAAGAACAGCATCTGTCACTCCTAGGCGGCACGCAGCATGTCGGGACTGTGTGACAGAGCTGCGTTAACAAAGCCATGTGGGGATACGCAGGGAGCTGCAGATAGACGTGAGGAAAGAGGGAGCATAACAGATGGACAGAACATGGCAGCGATGGAGAGACAGTGAGACAGTGTGAGCGAATGAGCAAATGAGATGTAACAGCAGTAAAGTGCGTGCGTGTGTGTGTGTCTCGTGCGCGCGCCAGCCTGAAATGAAATAGAAGAAGGTGTTAAGGATGGGATTAGGGTGGGGTGGGTTGTGTGTCATACTTCTGTTCTGGGGTGTGATGTTTGCTTTGCTGGCACATTCTGCCCTGCATTTAAAACCCCCAGCTATTCCACCCGTGACAGATACTCCCCAAGAGGAAGGGCTCCATTTCCAATCTGGTAGTGTTTACTGATATTGACGCAGTGACAGCGCAGCTTTCAACACACTGGCTCACACAGACACACACAAACACAAATACACACACAGTCAACTGCTATACTCACGAGTCTGTGCTAATGATCGATTCGTCCATCACCGAGTTGGATGGTGCAAATGAGGGCTGGGGAAAGTAGGTATGCTGTAACTTTACGAGGACAAGATGTTGCTGTAAATGAGTGGCCCTGTGGGATGTGGCGCACAGACAACCACTGACGCGCTCACGCACTTTAACTGTCACAGGTGCACAGGCTTGCTCACACGCACGCCGCATATACAGCAATGCAACTGCACACCAGTGAATGTGCTGACAGTTCCTCCAGGACAACAGAGGTATTCATCCTGATATTTAAATAATGGGAGAGACTGTTGGTACAGGAATAGCCCCGAGCAACGCGAGCCACAGTCTCAGGCTTTTTAAATTCTCCTCCTCAGCTAGACACACCAGATGATGAAGACACTGTCTCAATTTGGATGTTACATGTTTCAAAGCCATGCTTGCTTATAATGGTAAGCACACATACACATGCATGCATCTGCACAAGCAATATAATAATAGGTGTCATGAATTAAACAATGTGATGATGCAGTAAAACATTCTAAATTGTATGGTGCAAAGTAAATACGTGCTTCACTTGGAGATTTTTCTCTCCAGCATCATAGGAATTTTTCACTTTTATGAAGTATTGATTGATGAAGCAAACCGATCTGCCAGGAAAAAACCTGGGCTTCCTGGGTATTTTTAGCTTTCCCTCTTTAGGACATGATACAGGAGAAACCTAATTGATGTTCCAGAAGAAGGGGGAAAAAAAACACACAAGAACAACAGAGCGGAAGCTAGAGGGAAGGCAAACACAGGAAAGGAAAAGTGGAGTTTTGTGTCTATCATACAAACTCAGACACGGTGTGGGGGTAGCAGAGAGGAAGAGAAAAGGCCATCTTCAGGGACAAGAAGCAGTGATGAATGCAGTTACCTGCTGGCAGGGAAACCAACAAGCCTATTGTTGGGACTGATTCTTAGCATTAGTTAGGTCCAATTAATCCCAGCGGTTTGAGGGGAATTAGTACTGTGCTACAATTCGTATATCTCATTAGTGGTCTGAGTAGAATCCAGAGACAAGGTGCCGTCAGCAGTGTATCATAAAAACATAGGATGCCTCAGAAAAGAGCCCAGCAGCTAAGGCACCAGTCAGAGCAAAAATAGCTTTCGTTTTAGCAGATTATTAGAGGCATATAGGCTGGTTTTACTTCAACTGCTACAGCTATGGGACAACTGGGAAGCATTTGACACGCAAATAAACCTGAACCACGAGGTAATCACCAGTCATTCTGCGCAGATCTAGAACTAATCTGACTCCGGCACCTCACATTTCCTTATCTCATCTGCCTATTAGGATTTCCACAGAGGTTTCGGAGGAGATGATAGTGAAAGATGGCACTTTGTACATTAATCTGACACCTTGATGGATGAAACACTGGTGGGTGACATGCACACACTGCCTCATTTTGCCACAGACAGACACTTCCTGATCATCTTCTCTTTGATAAAGCACACAAGCAAAGGCCAAATCATTCAAAGCGAATAAAAAAGGGATAAGGTGTATTAGCTAGACAGAGAGAAGAGAAATAAAAAGGAACTGAGGCCAAGGGTTATTTTTCTTAAGATTAAGAAATATTGCATATACCTGCACCACTGACAGCAAATTTCCCCTCAGTGTGCATCAGCACAATTCTTTTAGCAGAACATTAATAAGTAAAACTTTCTCCCAATCTGAAAAATAGCAGGCAGTGTGTGTGTGCGTGTGTGTACCGCATGTGTGTTTTTGTGGGGGATACAACATGATGCAAGGGTTTCCAAGCTACTTGTTTACTGTAGTTTGAACACACAGGCTGTGTTTTTACTTTTGCATGATGAAAACAGCATGGGCCGACAGTCATTTTTCTGTCCAAAAATGTCAGCTCTCATTGGCACCCGTGCAGGCAGAAATGACCACAGCGTTATGAAATATTGCAATGACCGAGTTAGTAACACCCTGCCAGTGGTTGTCAGTATCCCAAGCATGTGATTAGCCTGAGGAACAGAGAGGCACCGCTACCTCCGCCACCGCACCCCACACGCTGCTGCTCAGTTAATTAAAACACCGACTTTCAACAAAACGCCACATTATCACAACGGCAAGACATGAAGCTGGAGAAAAACCCTGGGGCTAGTGTGCACACTTTCCCATCCAGCCTTTCTGCATGCTTTTTCGACAGGGTGTGGGAGCGGCAGATTTCCAGACGCCAATCACGCAGCGTGTACGCGTGCTTGTGTTTATGTGTGTATGAACATTTGTGTGCGTGTATTCTCTGTGGCCCATGGCAGCTGTCGCCTTTTCTCTCCCTGCTGCATCCTTTTGCGAATTTCTCTGTTCTCTAAACAAAAACCAACAACGGCATCAAAACAAACAGCTCTCATTGCTGATGCTGCACACACACGGCTACGCACACAGGCCTGTATATAAACACACACAACTAAACACACAGGGCATCTGAGATAAAAAAAAAAAAACTGACGCGTAGGTGCTGCAACTACTGAGACATGCTTGTGTTAATACATCAGCATGCATGTGGGCGTGTGTATGTGTGTATTTGGCTTTGCTAGGGACATGAGGCAAGTGCAAGAATAGTGACTTAATTATCTAAATGGCTGCTGCGGAGATTACTGAGGGCAGTGAGCATCCATCTCTTTCAACACCACCAGCTTAGAGTGCACGGCCAAGCTGGAGGAGAGATCAAGAGATATAGACATCAATAAGAGAGACAGAACGGCAATGAGAGAGTGAAAAAGAGACCAAGAGAATTAAATGAGAGCAAAAGACAGGAGACAATGTGGAGGAGAGCAAGAGGAGTGGATACAGTGACAGTGATTTACAACTGAGAAGTTTGCGAGCTGACTGGCCTTCACAGCGAAAAGCTGCCATGGCACGTGTTCATGGCTTTGGCTGCATCCTCTGATGCAGAGAGTTTGCCGGCAGCAGGGATCATGACATCACCTCCGTAGCCATGGAGATGCCCTGTGCATTTTTTTTGTTTTGTTTTTTTTTTTATTTGGCTCTTCTAGTCATTACCATAGAGAAGGCTCCAGGGCTGGATTGTATCTTGACCCCCCCCACGAAGCAACAATGGCTCTACATTTAGGTCTATCCCTCCCTTACATGAGGGCGCATTATTGACTTCTGCACAGCCAAGCGGTTACAGAGGTCATCCTCAGACTGGAGGGCCTCATGTTTGATCCCCTTGTGCGCGCATAGTGTGCCAAGGCTCCTTGAGCTAGATATTTGACCCCTACCTGCTTCGGAGGCCCCACTTCTGCAGGTTGACCCAGCATCCCCCAGCCAGAGGGCAGGAAGAGAATTTCCATCAATGACTGAATTAAGTATATTGTATGAAAATAAAAAGATTTTTACTGTGAGCATTCATGTGAAGCACCATCCAAGATTGTAGCAGTAGAAGACGATTTAACAAAGAATGAAATCCCACCGCCACTCGAGACACTACATTCCTCAGCAGAAATTATTAAATGGCTCTATTAAATGTTCTTGTTAAGTCTGCTTTTTAGAGGAAATGAGTAGGAAATGACAGCTTATACAGCCAACATTTTCCTTGTTAGAAGTTAAAGCTTTAGTTCCTGTCAGCAGGGACAGTGGTAAAGAAAGCATGCTTATGACTGGAGAGCTCACTGGTTTGGATCCCCAGACTGTCTGGGGGAAACAGAAAGTGAACAAATAACACTTTCTGCCTTTAACAGCGACTGTCAATGAGCCACTGAACGAGATATACTGTACTACAACTTCCCTAAGTCAGAGTGAATTGTCTCCACTACAAATTTCTCTCCTCACTTGCCCCCGTCCAAGTTCAAGGCCAGCCGGTGATTTAGTGCTTTGCTCAAGAACACCTCAGTAGCGTGAATCTTTGCCAGTCAGGGAAATAGGACCCAGGTCCTCTGGGTGAGGAATGGTCTACCCAAACACTGCCTTGTTTTTCCCAAGTGACACCGTAGACAACCGTAACAACCAGCTCCCTAATGAGAACATGTTGAACTGTGAGGGGAAAGAAAAGTAAACATTAAGTCAACCTTCCATCTGAAATGCAACAAAAAATTAAATGGATAGCTGATAACAGATGAACAGACCAACACTTGTAGAACTCCAATTTCAAAGACAATAACGCTGATTTATCATGCATGTAATTACAGGCAAATTCATTTGTTTTCAAACTTATTGACTGTTAATGAGTTCTTATGTTTTTCCCCTGAGTGATGGAATCTAAAAGGGATGTCACTAAAAATGTGAATACATGCAGAGGAAAACTGTTCAGAAGAGGTTTAGATTAGTGAGTTGTTTTGTGCACTTAGCTGGATAAATAGGGCCTTTTATAGATTTAAGTCAAAATGAAACAGTACAAGGAAATATCTAATAAATCACAGGCCGGTGTTTCTTTCTCAGAGAGTCAATTACATTAAAGCTGAACCAAAACAGAGTTCAGATGTGCTGTGCACTGAATTCCCAACTCAGTCAGCTCCAATACTTTCTATCACGGTTAATGACAGAGCCTCGAGTCAGATGGTCTTTACTGCCAAGTTTGCTGCATCTTTTCATTGCTTTTTCCTACAAAGCACACGCAGACACACACACAAGGATCTGTGCACACATACATGCACTTATGGAGTACACATCCAAAAATTCCCTTACTCCAAGTCACACAAACACTACTCCTGACCCAAGTACACACGCACACACACACAAACGTACACCAAGAACAGTGCTCTCTCCCTGATTAAGCCAGGCCATCTGCTTTAGTCCCCTGTCACCACTGACGGCTGCTGCCTGTCCAGGCCGGCTACAGGCGAGCCAGAAACCCCCCCAGCGTGATCCAACGGCATATTAATCTCCCCAAATCTCAACCTTTTCAAAAGGGCAGACGCCACGGTAACCTCGGTGCAGTTGTTCGGGGCAACATCATCTCACTCTCTAAAATACATGATTCTGTCACTTTGGCCTTAAATGACATGGAAAGTGAAGGAGGGGTGAGTGTATTTTCCCTCCTCTGCGTATCCTTCTCTTTCTCTCCACTTATCTAGTGTCTCTGGGTGCTTTCTCTAAAAGCCATTCTCTGTCTCTGCCCGTCGTTTCATATCTCTATGAACACAGTGGCCTTTCAGAGCGCACAGTGAGTGGCGCCGCAGCCCAGTCTGGCCCACAGGAGCAGTTGGAGCAGTATAGATTAATGGCCCAGGAGACGGCCGAGGCAAGTGGAATGAACAAATAGAGAGGCCACTGAAATGACCAGAAAGAAAAAAAAAAAGGGGGGGGGGGGGGGGGGGGGGGAAAAAAAAAAGAAAAGGGGGGGGAAAAAAAAAGGGGGGGGGGGGGGCGAGGGGGGGGGGGGGGGGGGGGGGGGAAGTAATGATAAGGAGAATGAGGTGTACACTAAATTGCAGGAGAGGTACCAACTGGGGGAATGTGTTCTGTCACAGTATAGTTTTATACCCCTGTCACACTGACAGAGTGAATTAAGTCTGAATGGGTCGATGTGTGTCATCCAACATGGATTTGTGACCCTCCTCCCACCTAGGTTGGATGAAGGTCGGACACTACCCAGATTTAGTGAACAGCCATTTCTAGTAGGGATGAAAATATAATTGAATACTAGTGTTATTGAGATTCCACTTATGAACATTTACCTTCTACTCAATTACTCCAAAATCACTTCCCTTTATGTTATATAATTATGCACTAACTCAAAGCAATTCTGTGGATTAGCAGTGATGAGTATGGAGCAACAGTTAAAAATTTAACTGTGACAGCAGTGTCATATAAAAGGGGTCAAATGTAACTAGAGCTACAACAGTTCATCAAATAATCAACTGGCAGAAAATGAACTGACATAAGGTTTTTAATGAGCAATAAATCATCAAAGTTGTTTATTAAGCAACAAGACTAAGTGTCCTGCCATGTTAACATGCTCACAATGGCAAATCTAACATGTTGATGTTTGGCGGCATGTGCAGATGCAGAGCACCTTTTATGTAATAAAACTCAGCTATAGCCACCAGGGTCTTCTGGAGATTGACAGAGTGAGTACGATGGACTATCCAGTGTGAAATGCTGCATCAGCGTTTTCACTGAGACATGGCTAAACAGCAACATCTGGACACAGCCATTGAACTGGACGGCTTAACTCAGTCTAAGAATTTGCTGAAATTCCATCAACATGTCAACTTTGCAAAAAGAGGAGAACATATGCAGGATGGTGTTTACATCCAAGGTGTTGCAAGAGTGCTCACTCTTACCCTGAAGACTGGAGCCCCTGTATATCAAGCATAAGTGTGGAGATGACAACAAGTGACAATAAACTAGGACCTGAATATTTAGCAGGTATAACTGTATGTATGTTCACCACCTTAGTTTAGCATTTTAGCATGTTTGGTGCTAATACACTCTAAACATAAAGTGCAGTTGAGGCTGATCTGAATGTCTTTCTGATAAATTTCTGTTCCAAATTTCATGGCGAACCATCCATAAGTTGTTGAGACGTTCATGTGAACTTCTTGGTGGTACAACAGGAAAATTCCAGGATCACCAAACTCATTCATTTATGGAGACAATGAATGTACAAAATATCATGACAAGCTTTCCCAGGTGCTGAGATACAGTATCTCAGTCTGGAGCAAAGTGACCAGTCCACATAATAACAGACTTACACTGCTATCCCTAGAGTCACCCCACTAGTGCTAAGCATTACCCATCATTATATTAATGTAAATGTTAATGTATGTTAATGTATTATCTTTGGGATTTGGACTTGGAGAGAAAGCAATTTGAGGATGTAGGACTGTGAAGTGATGGGTATCCTAAACTCAAGTTCAACATTCAGTAAAACATATTACACATAGCTCTACAGTATAACAGGGTAGGGGAGGGTGAATGTGTAGTCGTGTTTCTGAATTCTCCTTGAGCATCATGAAAAATCATGTGTAGTAAGACCACAGGAAGAATTTTAAATGTGCCACAAACCTGTAGTGCCTGCATTTTGCTTGTGATTATTTGAATGAATGAGCTGTGCAGCAGCTACAGAAGATAGAATTTCAGTGGGAAAAGATTTTTTTCTTTCTTGCCCTCTCTTTGTCTCTCTTATTTTCTCTCTCCTGTTTCCCCCCACATCCTTCCACCTCCCTCCCTTACCCATGCCTCAGCTGTACTTTCACATACAATCAGCCACATGAGTCTGGGGCCAACATAGATGAGAGAGAGAGTGGGCGCGAAAGCAAGAGAGAGAGGCAGAGAGGAACAGAGAGAAACAGAGGAGTGGTGGGGTTTGCTGGGCAACATCAGAGATAGCGGAAGTGAAGTGAGAGATAAAAGGAAGAGACGAAGGAGAGAAGGAGAAGCGAGAGGAGAAGGAAAGGCAATGACAGTGAGGGAAAATTAGAAAGCCCAGTGAGATGGAGAAAAGGTGAAACACACACACGCGCACACACATGTTCTTTAATCAATATGGTGGGAATGTGGCCCGATTGTAAATCACTTTCCTGGCAATAACAGAGAGCAGCCACTATCCCTCTTTTTAATATGTTGCCAGAGTGTCAGTGGGTGATACACAGCAATATATAGCGGGGAAGAAAGGAGAGAGAAGACAGAAAGTGGAGGGGTCGTGGTTGGTGGGTGTGTGCGTGGGAGAAGCTGTGATGTATAGACCTGGACAGTTGGTCTGCACTCAGATAAAAGAAGGGAATCATGATTAGGTTGGGTAAAGTATCCATGCTGGCCTATCCACTCAACACACACACACACACACACAGAGAAAAACCTGAGCTGGTTGGAAAGCCCGTCCTCTCTCTCCTCCACAACCCCCTTATCATGTGTCCTTTCTCATGAGCTCTCAATGCATCAAAACCTGCCCTCCTCCAAACAAGGATCCACTATAATATGAGAGGGCAAAAAAAAAATTTCATTACAGGGGGTAAAAACTATCACTCTCCTTTTCTGGTCACATCGATTTAGAGGATTTTGAAGGCAGAGCAACTTTTCCACCTTGGCCTTACGAATCTGTCTCCCTGTCACCGTCCAGAGAGCCACCAGATTACACAGTGCCCCGACAGGTTGACCTTCACTTAACTATCTGACTGCAGGGCGCATCATCCACCATGTCTTTTATTGACTTGATTCCATCGTGCTCAATCTCATCTTCGCTGGCTGTGTTTGAGACCGCTCGGCAAATGTTGTTACCGTAAACGAGAGCGGCTTCTCAATTGACTTGGGTCCCCTTTAAAGTGGTGCTAAATAAGTAATGGGGCGTCTCATCTGCTTTGGCTAGCCAGTAGTTGGATGGGTTACAGTAAAGGGAGATTAATGGATGGGCAAATGGAGATAAATGTATGAGCTAAATGGAGGCGCCCGACCGGCGTATGACGAGATGCAGTGACATATGGCATCAATGCATAACTGGACAACTGTCAAAATGTACGTCGATTCCAGATTCGGTGCAAGATACAGATAGATGGAGCATCCATCCACTAATACTCATAGACTCATTCTGACATTCAACCAATCTCACAGTATCAGCTAAATTTCTGCTGGAATACAATTTGTAGAGGTCAGTGAAATGAGTAATGACAGTCTGGAGAAAAAGTTTCTTAGAAGAAATACCCTGTTACTGTAGGTAGCTAAAATGTACAGGGTCTGAAATTCAAACCCCAAGACCTGACTACAGTTTCACTGTCAGCAGAAACTAATGAGAAAGGCTGGATATGTTACTAACACGTCACCCTCTATGGATTAAATATACCTTTACTGCTCTCTGCAAAAATGCTACCCATCACCACTATCAGCCAGAAATCCTAACAAAATTAATATGGAAAATACAATAGGCACATTTAGCAGTTTGCTCGTGTGCTGAAAGTCATCCAAGGCAGAGTCAACACTTCAGACAAGATGTGTTGCAACCGCACGTGCCGGCTGACCTGCTCTAATCTGGCTGCTAAGACAAGCGACACCACAAAACATAAACAAATCAAAAGCACAGTCCAGCTGAACGATGAGAGGAGAGGAAAAAATGGCTCTCTGGAGATGGATACATCAGACACAGCAGATAGAGCTGCTCAATTAAGATTTGTTGCTGTGAAATGAACAAGTGCAACTGAAGTTCCTTAGCTTGGGTATTTGATGTTCTGCATTTCTTTTGTTGTGAAGCATGTGCGCCCCCACCATCAGGTACCATGGGAACTATTTTAGCAACTAATTTCACTTGTGTCGGCTGTATCTTGTGTGTAGTCAGATCTGGGACGGTCATTGGCTGTAATTCTGTGGCTCAAAAAGGTTTCCACCAAATCTACTTACCAAGCCTGTAGCCTGCTATTACAATACTCTCTCTTTTGCTCTGCTTGGTTCCACAGCTCTGGCTTCACTGTGAAAATTCTCCTTCAACATTCAAACATACTGTATCTTTCAATCATCCATGCAATTCATCCACTGCTGATGCCTCTAACTTCCTCACACTGTTTACTTTTTAATTAGTTTTAATTATTTCAGATTAAATGGTGCTTACACTTTGCATGATTCTCTTGTCTTTCTCTTGTCACTAACGTTAGTCAGGTTTGAGACACCCACACTCTGAGTGGTAGATACGACTGCATGTAATTAATGTAAATGCAGGATCTGCGTCTGACTACGGCTGAAAAAGCTGATGAGTTGTGCAGACTGAGGCTGCTCTCATCTCTCCTTTGTGGCTACAAACTTACTTTTTCTCTGACAGTGCTGTTGACAGGCCAAACCACGCGCAGCACAAACCTTGCTACAATCAATTCACTCAATTTAATCTTAATTAGCTGACCACAAAAAGCTGCGCATTACCACTGATGCAGATGAGGCGTCTCGCCCTCCCTCGATCTGCTTCTCTCTTTTAAAAGACGTTTTTATGTCACTTGAATTTCACACTACACGTTTTAATGAGAAGTGGGTCTAATGATCTGTGTTAAGTCCTAGCCTGTGACAAACCCGTGACACATGGCCAAGACTAACCACTTGCTACCGTTTCATCGCCATCAAATGAGAGACTGCTTATCTTCTGATTGGCATTAAAGGAATTGCCATGGACAGCACAGGATCTGTCAATGCTTCCTTGTAAGCTGGCTTTTAAGCAGTCGCTTCTCATTTCCCATGTGAGATATGAACTGTTTGAACCGTGCTTTTTCCTACTCCACAGCTGAAAAACGAGCTATGGTAAAGTTCTGGTGTAATCCACCTTGCCCCTGGGTCCTATATAAAAAAAATGCTTAAGTCAGATGGGCTCACAGTAGAAACAGTTTGGGATTCTGTATAACACTCCCCTACCAGTTCCTACACTGAGGCTGTGTAACCACTGAAGATAATGGATGTCTCCACGGGCACATGTTCATAAATAAAACAAGCGGACCTACTCGCCTGGTATTAACTGCACTTTTCACGTAGAATGGGGAATCGATGCTAATGGAACACATGCAAAGCAAATAGGGACAGTTCGGTGGCCTTTTGACCTCTGGTGGCAACAAACACGGCTGTGCATGTAGAGAGCAAATTCGAGAGAAACCTGCATCGGGTGAGGAATAAATATGTGGATAATATTCCCTGCACTCAGCAGTGTCGGTAAAAAAAGCTGTGAAATGTAGAATTTGATATGCTGTAAGGGTCAGCCCCAGGTTCTCTGGGAGTGGTGGAAAAGAGCAGATGAGCCAGAAATGGAGAGAGATGGAGTATGTTTGTATACGACAGGAAAAAAAAAAAAAAAAAAACCATCAAGCACTACTACGAATTCATGTACTATGTATGGATGGACTTAGACATGAGCTATGACAGCAGCAGCACGGAAAAACATATTAACGCATGAAAGATACACCCGCTGCTGGTGCAGTTGTATACCGTAGAGCTAAATGTTAAGGCTGCTGGAAGACAGATATGTGATTTGTGTGTAGTAGGTCTAAAGCAAGAAAGTTAAGGAAACAAAGAGGGATGAGACAGAGGAGGAAAAAACTGTTGAGGGGGGGCTCCAGAGCAAAGCAATAATTTACAGGTATTGTAAAAGCAGGGCTGGCGGGGACGTCAGTAAAACAAAAATGCCAAACCGCTCTCTGGAGGGAGTGCAGTTTTATACATTTCTACAGACATTTTTCATCAGAGGAGAGTGGAACACTTTCTCAAGTAGTCCCTCCAGAACATTCCAAGTAGGGCAAAGTGTTTTTGGAGCTACTTTTTAATTGTTCTGTAAAGTTAAATTCAAAATATGACAAGTAGCAGTTCAGTGATGGAAATGTCTGGATTGTAAAAACATGTAATCATCATAGTGTAATATTAGGCGCAGTTCAACATTTCACCTATAATGATGACTGATTAATTGTGTAAGAGTGTTTGCATTTTGCATCTTAACCTTTTTTTGTATTCCTCCACTGATGCAGCTGACACTGATTCACACTTTACACCCCTCTTTGCCTCACTCCCTCTGAAGCCTGAGCACAGAGTGATGGGTTTGGGGGCTGCTATTTCATGCGCTCCCTCAGGCCCCTTCACTTTGATAAAGGTTGCATACCTCCGGGCATTTTGAGAACATTTCCCGCTTTCTCCTGACACTTCCACCTTGCAACCCCTGTCCCCTCTCAGCACGCCCTTTCCCTCCGGCACAGTGCAGTTTACCGACCGTGACACGCCGTGCCGGCTGAATAATCCCAGCGAGACCGAAGAGCCATTAGGAAAAGGAGGCCGCTAAAATGCCAAACCATATTACCAACCCCGGTCTCCCCTTCTTCTGCTGGGTTCTCTCACTTTCTCTTTCTCACAGAGGGCACCTGGTACCGCATCTCTTCATTAATGCATGGAGGCGGGTGGAGGGTCTCACACACACACATCCAACTTCTCATTCCCTCACACAGCCACTTATCAATGGTGAAAAGCATGACATTGAGGGTGCCTCGACAATCGGGCCAGGGAGGGAGGGAAGGAGGTGGTGTGTGAGAGACCTCAAGGCAAATAGCCCAGTTTAGAGCTAATCATGCTGAAGGTACGAAGCTACCTAGAGACACTGTCAGCCTTCAAGGTTACGGAACACCTGTATGCACACTGTGTAAGAGAAATAAAGAGAGAAAGAGACATAATCTGTGTGAATTCAGTGGAAGGCAGTGAGTGTGTGTTTTTGCTAACTCATGTGGCTTGCATGTGACTGTGCATGTGTACATTATTCATCGGAAGGCCAGGAGCCTTGGAGACACCACAGCTCAAAAGCGAAATGGTAAAAGAGGATACAGAGCGCCGCTAACGCCATATCTGTCACATCACAG
>BRZM01002735.1:17939-47708 GCA_033238685.1 Lates japonicus | reverse complement strand
TGCTGTCTTGTCAGCCACCACTGTCACGGCGGGGCACTCACACACAAAGGGGCAAGCAAACAGCACACATCGGTTACAGACACACACAGTGCAGTCTGTTTCTGAGCTGGCCGGCAGGACATCAGGACATGCTTCTGGGTGGTATACAGGCTCACCTCATGCTGTGCTGCCTCCAGAGATGGCTGACTGGTTATGACACAACTCAAGCAACAAAGTGACACCACCAGTTACAAAACTCTGACAGTGTTTATGAAAGCCAGTTCCAACTATGCAAAGTATTAAATGCAATTAACTTTCACTTTCACTTTAGTAAAGAGAATTTAAATGCCTTCTAATTATTCTGCATATCTGTCTTTGAGTTTAACAGAACAATTACAGATTAAAAAACATCCCAAATGTTATTCAAAGCCTTACATATCAAATCCAGATTCTTCGTCTTTTGGTACAGATGTCATCTCTCCCTGAGCACATGCCAGTAGACTTACATGGATTATCAAAGTGGAACAGTCAGTATTAAATCCTGTGCCAAGCCATTTTAAAAAGTTGCGAGGTTGCTGTGAGATCCCACACTCATGGTGGTGTTTAATTAACTTTTTTCCAGCACAACGGTTCTGGGAACAAAACTATTAGAAAAGTTAAACTTCTACCGCCAGCATTTTTTTCTTGAGCACTTTCTTGAAGTTACTCTATATGAGACTTAGGAAGTTGCTGCTTTTCCGTTCAAAACCTGCACCAGTTATGTGCTTCTGCATCCCTCTGTCTTGGCACACAAGATTGCTAGTTGTTTCTTCTTGTGTTTGGTTAGTTTACTTTTTTATGGGTACATGAATATTCCAACATTTTGGGAAATGTTCTTATTAAGGTTGCATGAGAAGATCAATATTAATATCATCTCTGTGTTCAACACAGAAATAGCTCAGTGATGTCATTAGCATAGCTGTACACAAAGTCTAAAAGCAGGGGGAAACGGCTAACTTAGCTCTGTCTAATGTGTGTTCCTTCCATAGCTGTCATATTTATGTGTATTTAATTTATAGAAAATGAGACATAGTGGTTTACTTAAAACCAACAAAATTTGCATGATGTTGCATTTTTCTGTTATTGCATTGCACACATCCTGTCCTCTTTAAGTAGCTAGCTCAAACATTTATAACTCTTAAACCTTGTTGACTCTTGCATGTGGCGGTCACAAGCTTAATAGCTAACGTGGCACAACATGCAAATGAAATGTTTTTGAAGTTGCTGAGAGACATATTTCTGTTTTTCTTTTTGATTTCCACTGCCTCGTCTTTGTGCCAAGCTAGGCTAAACATATTTCAGTGATATCTTGTGTATTGAACATGAAATCAACATTGGTTACTTCATCTAACTCTCTGTAAGACATCAAATTTCCCACAATTTTGAAGCACACCAAGAAGCATAGCAAGAGAAGCTGTCTGAGCTATGTAGCATATATGATAATAAACTGTAACTTCGGGTGTGTTTGAGGTTCGACTTACAGCCGTGCTCACAGAGCTGGTGACTTATTCCACCATGGGGGCAATGAATCTCTACACACCGCTGTACTGTGAATATATTTGCTGCCACCCTATGATATGCACTTTCAGTGTGTGAATTTATGTCTGTCAGTGGGAGAGAAAGAGAGAGAGACTACATCTGTGCGAGGGTATTCAGGGATCTATATATGCAGTACTGTATCTGTGTGCACAGAATACACCATGTGTCTTCTAGAGTCAATAGGATTTAATTAAATATGTATCACACAACTACAGCCTTTGATGTTCCACAGCAATAATGTCTTCTGTTTCATTGCTCATCTGAGCTGTAAGCAAGGCCCAGTAATGTTTCTCCTTTGTGCCCGCAGAGAGTCGGTACAAACTACAATGAAGCCTGTTGCTCTTAATAGCAAGGGGTGAAAAGATTGTAAAGATTCATATGTCTGTGTGCATGCATGGGTAGTCATCCTTACATGTGTAAGCATGTGGCGGTGCTGCGGGAGGGCTCAGACATACAATATATTTTAAATAATTTCTCTGTTGGTTAGTGATTACGTTTCAACTTTCATCTTCTAAAAAGAGACTAAATCGAATGCTTAATTTGGTTTGTGCTCATTAGGAACTGAACCCAAATGGGACCTCTGGCTAATTTGGGAGACGTAAAGCTGCCAGCATCAGCCATTACATAACGCCTACATTGATTTGGTATTACAGCCTTGAAGTCATAATAGCCTTTGACTGTGAGAAATACAGCAATATTGAAATGGATTGAAAAGGGAGCTCAAAATGTAGTCCACAAGGAGAGAGTGCAGGGTCCAATATCAGCTACTTGATTCAGACTTCACACATTCTCAATAGAAAGCCAATAGCTCTCCCAATTGAACATATCGTCTTACTTATTGATTGTATTGTTTCAATTAGTGAGGTCAACTGAGGTCTATTTATAAAGCCCATTGGCTCAAAAGCATGCCCCAAACAACAGTGCAAACACAAGCCTTCCTAGATTTAGCTAATGAGCAAGCATTCAGACTGTGGATAATGCATTATTATAACAAGATACTATTACAACAACATTGTGTCAGATGCATTAAGTTATTGAATTCACTGGTGTCTTGAATTGGAAAGCAAATTAAAGCGCAATTATAGTGAAATGCCTGGATTAAGCAAGCCTAACAAACTAATCCAAAATTAAATTGGTCCATGAACTCAGAACTAATGTGATCAGACCCATTGAAGTCTCGTATATGTAAGTATGTATATTCATGACTGCAACAAAAATTCCTGAGGACATCAAGTGCAGATCACATCAATTCACAATGACAACAGAGATGTTAGAAGAATCTGATATAAATTTTAAACATATTGATTATTTATTATGTTGATCATTTGTCTTGTCTACATTTTAGGGTGCAATAAGTGCATTGTATGTCAAACTGTGATACCTGTAAATTGTACTGTTTTATTGTGGCTAAGTACAGTAGTGATGAGAGACTTCCATACAGAAAAGGTTGTGTTTCAGTCTGGCACGTACATTGTGACACTGGTTCAGTCTGAGGCTAAGCTAAGCTTGAAATTTATCCTGACAGCAGACTAACCTGCTTTATGAAACTGAATTTTGTCAAAAAAAAAAAAACCTGATTTACTCTAGTAATCCTGGTTCACCTCATAACTGTGATTCATGAAACACCCCCTCTGCTGGTCTTCAAGCCGGAATACTGTTACATTATTTTCATTTAGAGGACCAGTCTTGGCCAATGTCTTGTGATCCTCAGTAAAATTGAGCCCTTTCAATTCCTGTCCTGTCCTGACACCACCCCCCACCCCCACCCTCTCCCACTCTTCCTCCCCGGTGCTCTCATCTTCTCTCTGCGTCCTCTTTGGTCACGGCTTTCAGTGTAGCTTGCCACCACATCCACATGAATTCCTCACTTCCTCTTTGAAGGGGAGAACCACAAACGGTAACACAAACCATAACTCAGGGCTGCTCCAATTTCACCTGAGGATGTCACGGACTTGCATAGAGAGAAGAAATTTCCTTCCGTCTCATGTCTGGTCGCCACACATGTTCACCTCTTCCTGTCTCTCTCCCTGTGACCACCGCATACACCTTCCTCAATCTCACACTTACTCTGTTGTTGTGTGTACATACGTGAGTGTTTGTCACAAGGCTTCCCTGATGACCTTGTACACTGCGGCAGGGGGGTGATTAAGGATCAGGGCCAAAGACCATTTCCTTTTCCATGGGAAGATGAATGACCCTGTTTGAAAGTGGCTGCCTATGGCCTCAGGGCAATTAGAGTTTGCTGTGAGCCAGCAACCCTCACTGCTCTGTGTGCAAAGGCAGGTCCTTGAGAAAAAGAGAAATACTGGCACATAACCCATTCTGCTGAAACCAACACACCACGGTGATGGTGAACAAATTAAATGCATTTTCTTTTTTTTCCCTTTCCAGCTGTTTTCCCTCCTGCTCTCCTCACCCACCACCTCTCCCGCCCTCTTTCAATTTCTCCATAAACCTGGAAAGAAATAAAATGTGCTGACTACAGGAGGCTACTAAGAAAGGCCCACCGAGGGTGCTCATTCAATATACCAATATTTGATCTTGGAAATCATCTAGCATGTGCGGCTTAGGCCCTACAAGTTGGTCTGGTGCTCATTATGTCGTAATTTATCCACTACATTGAGGGAGAAGGTTAACAGCAGGACTTCCAGCCTATTTGCACAGCTTGTGTGTGCTTGCATCTTTCAACAATATCATTACTAATGAAGATTAAACATCAAATGTTTGATTAGACTCACCTCTGTGTGTTATTTTTAACATGAGTCTCCGCTGCTGCATTCCACCCCCACATCATCATTCTCTTCTATTTTTTTCTGATAAAGTGTCTTATCTGTCACAGAATGGGGAGCATGAGCAAAAAGAGTTGTGGCAGCCTATTGATAGGGATATGGCCTAGCGCCATTGATTCCCCTTGTAATACAAGCCTCTCCCTTGTCGGCCTGTCAAAGCCCAGATCAGACATGATAACGCGCACATCAGACAGCCGTCAATAGAAAGGCGAAGCTTCCGCCATGGAGATGACTATCTTATTTTGGTTCGAGGGCTGGTGGAGTGGGGGGAATGGGAACTGGCGAGATAGCGAGAAAGAGGAGATGGGAGTGGGAGTCAGTCTGACCTCTGATTTCTGTCACTTTTCTGGGCCATTTCTCAACCTGAAAAATAGTCTGCCGTATGTATGCCCCATCTAACGTGTAAAAAATATGTCCAAGGTGACCAAAGAGCACCTTGGGGAAGATGAAGTTGCTTTGAATTGTGCGTCTTTGATTTGCCCTTGCCTCCACATCGTCACTTTGATCTCTGAACATGCAACCACATTGGATATCCATGGCAACTGACTGCCAGGATAAGGCGCTTGAGGAAAATTGATTTGTTTGGGGTTTATTCCCATCAGTACTAAAAAAACTCAGCTTTAGCCATTGGGCACTGTGGCATTGTAAATAAACCAAATTGGGTTTGATAGCAGGGCTGTAATGTGGATCTATAATGTTGTGTCTCTTCTCTTATTCTCAATAGGCTTCGTTTCTCAGTGTTTCCTTCACCCTCCAGGCACAAAAACATGTGAAGGTCATTTGTTATGATAAGACCATGGTGCATTCAGGAGCAACCTCCCATGCCCTCCCTGATGATATGAGTCAGTGTACTGTACTTAAACATGTGATGCACCCCCCCCCCCCCGCCTCTCGAAGACACAGCACTGTTCACACTCATATTTCATGTCATGTTTGCAACCCAGGGGCCATGGCTGCGTTTTAGCCTTTACACTGTTTTTACTGACCCAGGGGAGAACTATAGACAGTGGTCGAGTACATTATGTCTTTCTTTCACCCTGCCGAGCACAAGCTGTTGCTTTGATGTGACCGATCAAATCACCGTCATGCTCAGCAGAATATTCAACTGCAGCCAGAGCCGCAGATGCAGCAGCTGCTCCTGTTACCATCCATGTATTTGAAGAGTTTTACTCCAAGTTAAAACATCCCCTGTTTAATTCATATGATCCTTAGGTGACGGCTGTCAGCACACAATTAAATTATGGTCTGTCTTAAGAGATAGCTGTCAAAATTGCTCATTAGTTGTTAAAATTTAAACAGTTAAAATAATTATGTGACATTTTCACAAAACTGACAGATGAGTTCATATCTTCTTTAAATTTAACAGTTAAGTGTGCAGTGGCTTCTTGTACAGCTCTCTGCATATGCTGTAAATGGCAAGTAGTGTTGGTTTAGCACACAGATGAGTTCATGTTTATTATTAGGCATAGGTGTGAAGACAGGGTGTGAATTTACTCTTGCTCCTACAGTATAGAATGTCTCAGTAGTTATATACTGTGTGAAAAATAATTAGAAATAATGAACAAATATTAGAAAATTTATTTTTTTCTCAGTTCCTGTTTGAATCAGGTGGACTGTTCTTTGCTGGAAAAGTGTGGCTCGGCTATATTAAACAGTGGATTTTATTAGGCTGTGGAAGAAATCTGTTAGACAGGTTGCATTTATCTGCTTGATGTAGCGGAGTGTGGCGGCCTGCAGTGCTAATGCTGCGGCTTCTTACCAGTACAGTGTTTCCTTGTTTCCTTCCCATCAGCATGGACCAGAGGAATGATTATCGCAACCAAAAGCTTCTTGAATCTGCACATGAATATGTTTTTAAGACACAAATTTAACATATCTCTTAGCAAATGAAACACAGCATTCACACACTTTCATTCAGGTTTTTACTTTACACTGTTTCATCACTTTGCAAATTGTAGTAAAATTACTCTGTGTACTAAAATATGAATGTCCTCTGGATAGACATGTCCTCTTTTTCCTGTGGCTTTTTAATAAAAGAAGTGTTGTTTCCCAGGCTTCAAGTTTATTGTTAATCAATCTTGCAGCCTCTTTGTTCACTCTGAGGTCAGGCCTGACTGGTGATGTAGCATGCACTTCATTCACTTGCAGAGGTAATTGCAGCTTCGCCTGTTAATGGTCTCTGCATTGCTGCTGGCTGATTCACAGTAGTCAGTCCAGAATTCCTGATTAAACACCACAGAAGCTTTGTCGAGACAGAGGCACCCCAGCATCTTTGCGCATTCTCCATTTTGTTTGTGTCAACACTGTCAGCTGCGAAACTAAAAGCTGTGTATTTTGAGACTTGTCTCCCAAGGAGGCTGTCTATCTTTATTGATCGCCTGTGTGATCCTTTTAGTTGATGTGCTGAAGTGGTCAGAGGTAAAATGCTGTTTTAATGAAGTCTGGCTATTGATTTGGCTGTGGTGTTTGTTTGTGGGGTTAGGAATTTGAGCATCTCTTGAAGACTAATCAGGATAATCAGGCGTGATGCACATAGCCTGTGAGTTTTTATGTACTGAAATCATCGTGTATGATACACTCTCTTCACACACAGGAAGTAGAAGGCATACGCGCACATATTAAAGCTTCCCACACACAACAAACAGGCCTGTAAATCCCACCACCCAGACTCTCTTAAAATGACGATGATGAGAACGTTTGTTGAGAATAATTACACCAAAAAGAAATCACTGCTGCCAAATATCCACTCTCAAAGTGGAGATTTAAGAGAATTGATTTCCAGCTGTAAAATCGCTTTTGTAGTCCCGCCACAACCGTGATCATTATAAGAATCGCTGAAGTCCCATCACTGGCCATGCAGCCTTATGCTCTTCCGCCTCCATGAGCTCCTTTGTATTTTACAATATTCAGCCTCTGTTATAAGGTTATTATCGACGCCTCTGTCGACTGAGAGAAGACTGTGAGCTCTGTGTGTCACTTGGTTCTGGTATTAGCCTAAATGCAGTGCCGCAACTCAAGCCCTCATGAGAAGCGCCAATCTGAACCACGTGACGGGCAGATACATCAGGCGTCATGAAATGAATCAGGCGCACATCTAGCAAATCTGGCAATGTCAAACATCACACTTCAAAGTTTTCAATTTCTTGAGTGGAATCAGTTGGTTGATGAGAAGGTCTCATTTCTGAGTCTAGATGATTTTCAGAAATGAAAGTGAATACATCGACTGAGTATGTCCGCTCATCATTTAAATGCAGCTTACACACGCGAGCTGAGCTGGGGTCCCTCACGATAGGCTCAAAGATGAAGTGCTTAATGATTTTCTCGCTGCAGGAGTTTTACAGTGTTATGCAGGCTTTGGCCCTAAAGCAACAAGTCAAGAGAGGGCAGAGATTATAAATGCTAGATGAGGCTTTCACCGGGGCAAAAGCCACTTATTTGACCACACACATTGATTAGCCTGACGACCTTTTTCTGACCCAGTTATGGCAATGTCAGTCCTTGCTGAACTGTTACTAAAGCCCTTTCAGATTTAAAGTTTGGGGTGCGTGTATGCTGTGGGATGTGCTGGCAAGCTGTTATCATGCACATGGAAAGATTGTGTAATAGCTAAACTTGAAAACAAAATTTTGATTTAGAAAATGCGGTTGGGAACCACTGCCCTAATAAATGTTCTCATCATTTATTAGAATTTCCAAATTTCATGTCTGTTTTTAGCCTATATGGCAGAGCCTAGACATGGTTAATACAAAATATGTTGTGACTGTTAAACTCCTTGCCTACATTTTGTGAATTACAACAATTGATACTGTCCGCATCTGAAAAATTTAGGAAGAGTGACGGTTCATAATTGAGGTGATTTTCCAAGGGTTTTTCTCCTCTTTATCCCAGCACAGCCAAGGGAATATAAATGAAAGCATTACTACAGCCTGATTTGGACATGAGAAGAATTTCTGTTAACTTAAACATGTCCTTGACACGTATCATATTTATTCAACAGATTTTATTTTCTATACAAGTGAAATGAAAGAAATTACAAGGTATTACAGTGCTCTTAAGATGGTAGAACAAGATGCCTTTTTAATATCACCTCATATTTGATGTCGTGTATGCACTTAAGTTACCAGTTCTTTGTTGTTGTTGTTGTTGTTTTTAAAGAGAAACCAGTTTACACTGAAATCAGGGAGAGCTCTTCACAGATTAGTGTAAGGTTATGTGAAGCTGCTGCATCCAAGGCAAGGCAGGAAAAATAAGTCGTTCTTGTGCTCAGATGTTGTTGGCATCAGCTGCAGAGAACAGCATGAATGGACAAGAGAGCGCAGTGTTTTCAGCTGATCCTGGTAATGGTGTGATGGTCCTTGTATTGAAACTGCTGGAACAGACTTTGAAGTGGGGCTGGAGTTTTTCATCTCTCTCTCTCTGTCTGTGTCCCTGCCTCCTACATCTGTCGCTATCATAATAACAAGCAATAACCCTTCATAATAACCAAGACTTTACGCCCATAATGTGGCTTCATTAAATAATGTCATGTTTACCATGGGGCCATATTTTACAGTAATTCTAGTTTACAGCCTCCCTCTTGTTTGCTTTTTGCCTCGTGCTGGAGCATTAGCACATACCGTAAGTATAATGCACACTAGCATTCAACACGACAACACATTATCAAATGTTCTGATACAAAAATAGCGTGAGCCCATCATGCACACCATAGAATGCATGAATATGCTTTGAAAAATCACTTTTCCTTGTGGGAGGTTTGCAGACATGGATGTTGAACACCCAGAATACAGTGTGTGTGCACATGGTAGAGGGTGGACAGATTTTCTGGGCCCTGTTGAAAGCAGCACAAGCATGGGGCTGCTTCATTAGGCCTGTCAAACCTGATATTTAGAGCCTTCACACCCTCGCCAGGACTGAAAATCCAATCAGCGCCTGATTTCATAACCTTGCTTGGTGACAGGGCTTATTTTATCGCCCCGCTGATTCATTCCACAATGCCGCCGCCCAGCACACCACCACTGAAATATAGATCCAACCCCCTCCTGTCCTGCGGCTGGACCCGAAAAGGGAAGGGGAGGGGCAATTTAGGATAAATCAGAATTGTGGGAACTGAGGGTGCAGATAATCCATCGCTGGTCCGCTGTAGCCAGTAAGTTCAAGCGCCCCATCCTCCCTCCTTGCACTTTTAGCACAAATGAAACCGATGGTGTTGATCTGTGAGGCTTTGAAGGCCATTGACGGTATCAGCTGAGGAGGAGAGGGGTAATAAATAATCGGAGGCAGAGCCGGAGGGGTGAAGGAAAACAATTATCTGCAGAGGTGGAAAGCACATAAAGCGAAGAATGATAAACACTGTGAAATATGATTGACTCTGCGATATATGGAAGCCAATAGCAGAGAGGTCTGTGTGCAGAGATATCCTTAAATGGTCGACTGCGTGTTGGTGGATCACCACACTGCCCCAGGCCTAACCACATTTTTCAGCGTGTCTGTGCGCGCGTGTGCTTGAATGTGTCTCTTTCTCCGCAGACTATTAGGATGACATTGTTTGCCGCGGAGTGCTCCAGCGATGACGAGGACCTGGAAGAGTGTGACTCGACATGTGCAGGTGGAGGGTGTCGAAGCAGTTTTGTTTGAACCTGGTCTATTTCTTTCCTTATCTTTTTGATTTGCTACCGAGGAGCCTTTCCTCTTAGCATCATGTCCCATGGGAGCTTCAAGGTAACTTCAAAAGCCCTCCAAAAGTAGGTGCCACTCGTGAGTAACATACACTCAGTGTGAGGGTATATCTATGTATATCTAAAGTTGAAAGAATTCCTTGAGATGGATGAAAGCAGTAAGAATTGAGTTTCTCTATCTCCAGTATGCTCTCTGCAGGAAGTCACATCTTTAACTTTAACTGTAACAGCAATGCATACATCTTTCAGTCAGCCACTGTAGTCAGCAAGCTCGCACCTTTCATCTCTAAAACAAGTTACACTTAGTTTATGGGGCCACTGGTTGCAGACATGATGGTTGCTGATACTAATTTTGTTCTCTCAGTATCTCGGCCGAGAGCAAACTTTACTCAACAAAGCACGAAATTAGTATCGCCCCATGTCGCCTGCACTGATGCTTCAAATGTATCTGTCCTGTACATTTTTGGTTGATTTCCCCTCTTGCTGGAAGCGTAGGTAAAAGGCTCTCTCTCTTTGACAGAGGATACATTTTTGAGATTCTTTGAGAACAGATGCTTTTCAGCATAGATACTGTGATATGTAGCAGATCAACTGCAACAGATTTCTTCTCTCCTTCTCCTTTCTCTTGTTTGTACCCTCTTGTTTCCTTCACGGGAGGCTTTCTGCCTTTACCTGGAAACATTCTAATAGAGAACAGATATCCTCGACCCCTCAGCATCGCCTCTTCCCCCTCCTCCCTTACACACACAAACACACACACACAAACACACACACACTGATCACTTTTGTGATTAGATCAGTGACAAGACATTCACTCATGGAGTTTGGAAATAAAAGCAGAGTTGGAAATAAACTGCAGTTTTAAAAGGAGTGTTATTTGAGGCAACTTGGGTTTGGGACGACTTTGAATGCTAAGCAGCTGTCAATCACATTGTGCCCAGGAGCAGTTGGCGCAGTCCTAACAGTATGGGAGTAAACCAGAGAGTGTGAGCCTGTTGAAAATGGCTCTGTGTGTGAAAAATCGCCCCCCTTAGGCACTCTGGCAATCATTAACAGCTCAGGTTATTTGATTGCTTCCACTGTCCTTCAAAACGCTATCACAGCAGACTAATTGATGCTGTGTTAATTCACAACATGGCTCAGCTTAGCACCAAGCATATGTCCACTTTTCACAGCTAATGATGTTTCCAACCAAAACTATGCATTGCCCTTTCACTTTGTTACGTAAGGCCGCAGAACATAACAGATAATCGAAAGCATTTATTTATTTCTCGAAATGAGGTCTTTCCGGTAATTTAGTAGATAGCTCCACAATTTTACCATTTTCCTCCAATCTGTGAAAGGAACTCATTTACTACAGGCCTTATCACACTGTAATAGCGTTTGTTTCTGAAATTATGACCATTTAGGTTCTGTGTTATGGCTTTGATGAAGAGAAAGCCATTTTCTCCCGCTCTTCATGCAGTATTTAGTGCTTTATCTATAAGCATGAGTTGCTTTTCTAAGTCAGAGATTATTGAAATTGAATAAGTACTTTTACGTGTCTCATGTGTTTCGCCTTTACGGTCTCACTATTAAAACCTCAACCCAAGTATTCTCAAAAGTGGAAGTGCATCAAAAGCTACTATGAGAACATGGTACCTCCTCATATAGTAAACACATGTAGTCATACACACTCATACATACTGTACATTTCACCATGTTGACACAGAAATTCATATCTCATTCCTCGTTCTCGCCCAGTCGTATGAACAGTTGCATGACATGATGTTGATTTCTTTTCTGTTGCATTTCGCTTGGTTTTTTCTCCCGTGATGCACATATGAACATCTCTCTCTTCTGTATCGATTTGACCCAGCTGCTGGGATGCTTAAGATTTGAGCTTTTTGTTTTGTTTATCAGCTCAAGGGTTGAGTGGGGTGATTTATTTTCTTGTTTTGTTGTGGTTGTTTTATTATTTTTTTCTTTGCGTCCTCCTCATCATCCGGTCAGTTCATCCCAGCAAGGATAGAGCCGCCTGCTTTTTGCCTCATCTTGTGCCGTATGAACTTTTGGTGGTTGGAAAATCAAAGTTTCTCCTCCTCATTAAGTTTGAAGTTATTTTTTGTGCCATATGGCTTCTAAAGAAACATCCCCTCATTTTCGATACACAACATAGGAATGAACGCACAAAATCTTTTCACATCATCCTTTTTTGGCCTTGTGTGCAGGCAACCCTCATCTGGTCTCAAGAAAGTTGTGTGTGGAAAGAATGACCCCTGTCTCCCTCCCAGCGCAACCCCAATTCCTCCCCTCTTCCATCCCCGACCACCCACCTTCTTTCTTTTTTAGCCTTTCTGCATATACATGTCTGTTTGAATGCAGATGGCATAAAAGACTTTATTGCCACAAAGTATATCTGTTTTTCTATTCTATCTGTTGCTCCAAGTAGCTGGGCATTTGTGGCATGCACATCACCTCGGACTGTACCGCAGCTCTATAGACAACCATTAATCCTCTCCCCCACTCCCCTGCTTTTTGCATGAATATGATTGGCATCCATTTTGTGTGCTGCTTTTTCTCCAAATCTACAAGTCTCAGGCTAACCCCAGCTGGTTTTAATACATGTCAGTGTATGTTCAGGCTACAGCGGTGGCCTGCACTGCTGTTCCCCGCCGCAGCCCTCCCTCAGAGGCGTTTGGGCGTGGTGCTTGTGCCTGTTGTCCTGTCTGTGTCTGCCTGGTGTCTGCTAAACAGCCTGGTCTTGTCTACAAATGGTGGTCTCGTGGTTGTGTTGTCTGTGTGTTTATTGAAAACTGTTAAACCTTACCTTCTGGTCCCATGTGAGTTCCATAAGAGAGCAAATAAGGAGTAGTGATTTTGAGGTCCTCTGAATAACTAACTATATACAGAAAATGCACTAGCCAGAAAAACTAATACCTGAAATGACTGATGCAAACATAGGAGATGTTCAGTTTAGACAGCGTAAAGTCAATTTATGATTTAATTTCACAGCGACATCAGTGTTGCGCTTGTCATTACCATGTAATCAGAGCACTTTGCAATTAATATGTAATTATATTGTAGTAATTGATGCAAATTATCTTATAATCCAATATACAAATCAGAATGTTTGATTTGTGCTATACAGTACCTACGAAGTTGTTAAAATAAGACATTAACATTGGTTAGACCCGATGAAAATAATTTGTTTTTGACTTTTAGGGTCATAACATAAAATTTAACTAGCACTAACCAATGTTAAAGATGGACAAGTGCATGATGATAGATTTGTCAGCAGACAGGGCGACCTGTTATAGCAGGAAAAGTATACGTTGTTACTACTAACATTAATGATGGCTTTGTTCCATTTCTCACTCTTGTGGTGCCAGTAAACTGTCTCAGGAGACCAATAACTCAGGAGAAGTGTGGAATGGAGGCATCATTATTGTTACTACTACACCTGTGTTATTTCCTGCCACAGCAGTTCAATATGTCTGCCATGAGAAGATATATTGCAGGCCACTGCAATTGAGAAGTATTGTATGAAAAGTACCTGTATGCACAAGAAGTGCTCAAACCAAATGATAAAAATAGTCCTGGTCAAAGCCTTCCAAAATGACCCATAAAAACATTTTTTTTAACCTGAATCATCTTATGGTTAAAGTCACAGTTTATGGAATTACAGCCACGTGGTTAAAGCTGTTGTGACCGATATTCTTGTATTAACAATCAGCCTGGCGGACTATATTTAAATGAAAGAGTTGCTCATGGTGGCAAAACCTATAGAGAATTATTATCCTGCTCTGAACTCTCACCTCAGCCGTATGGGAGCATTTTAGCTTTCAGCTCATTGTTTTAATTTACCCCAGCACCTCAATTGTTTTGTCTATTCTCACAGCTCTCTCATCACATTTTTCCAGATGCAGCTGTTTTCAGATAAACCCACTGCACACCACCCGACTAGCACAAAAAAACCAAGCAGCTTGGTAGTTGTTGACTAGCTTTAAAACATAGTTACATATAGCAGCTAAAGAGCCAGATGGTTTTCCAGAGTTGGTGGAGACCAAATCAGAGTTAAAAGGAGAGGAGATTAGATTTACATTCATCAGGTGGCTGTGAAAACATGACTCTAAATGAATGAAAATGTTGCTCCCTGTTTTTTCTGATTAGTAAGTTGGCAACTGTTAACATATTGCTATATCTACTTTGTAGATGATAATATGTCAGTGTTGTGTTTGTTGTGCTACAGTTACAGTTTTGTTGCCCCCGAGTGGCCAAATAAACTGTTGAGAATTAGGGGAAGATTGTTGTCATCTATAAAGGAACAGATGGATTGTTGGGAATGGACAGAAACCCTGTGGATGGGCGATGCTTTGTATACCCATCCATCGCCCCAGCCTCCACACCCTACTTTTGCTATGCTATAAAACATCAGACTACTTCCTTATTGCTACTGAGCATTAATACAGGTAGGTTGCTTCAGTCTGTTTGAACAAACAACCAAAGTTCGTCATTTTTTCCTGAAGATAACCTTCCACAAATTCCTGCCAACAGGGTAACTGTTGCACTATTCGGTGGCACGTCAAATAGATTGTAAATGATTGTGTATTTGGCTGTGGGCCATAAATGGTTCCAGTATGCACCATTACCCTGTCAGCCTTTGATGGCGGGAACATTGATCAAAACAGATGTAACATATTTATAGGTGTCTCTCATCTCGCTGGCCTTTGGTGGTTCAAATGGAGAGTCAGAGACTAAATCACGTTAGACTGAAGCATGGCTGTAATATTGTGTGATTTCTTCATTGCTGTATATGAAGACACGTGTAGGTACAGAATGAAGTATTTATAGAATGGATCTACTGAGTTTCTTGTGGCGCCAGCTATGGCTTCCGCTGCTGCTTCCCCATCAGGCTGTCACTTCAGCACAGGCCTGTGATCAGTTTAAAGTTATTCCAGCTGACACATGTCCACCGAGTGGCAGAGGTGCCAATGGTTGTACAGCAAATCGATCGCTGACAGGGGCGAAGCCGCCATGCCTGCTGGAGATGCCAGTTTAATACGCCAGACTGCCCTCGGCCACATGATGATCGATTAAGAGCCATCTGCGCGCCAGGCTTGCGGACACCCCGAAGAGCTCTTCCCCAGCCCAGCCAGAGGTGGTTTTGTGCATCCTTACAGACAGTCCTGTGCTCACTGGAGCTGTGAGTGGAACATTGTTCAACCTTTTGACGGAAATGAATGTCCATCAGTGAGAAATTAGCCTTCTTCAGGTGTACAGGCAAGATAAGATAATTTAATGGCATGGTAAAGCATTGTTTTTTTCTAGGCACATGTTTCTAGAGTAACGCTACTGCACAGCTTTTAATCAATATAATCCCTGGCATGTCCCTTTAAGTGTGTCCACACTGAGAATCTGTGTGTTGCTGGATCTCTGGTAATCAGCTCCCTACCTGTAATGGGTAGAGGTGAATGAATCTGCTACAGCAGGTCTCTGGGTACAATACATGCAGCTACAATGGGATTTCAGGGCCCCAAACCACTGACTCACCCGCAATTTGCAGCGTTGAAATCCCATTGACCTTAGCACCATCCGTGGTTGGTGCTGGTGCGCCGCTTTTACAGAAGCGTTGTCAACCCTGACACACCTGGCCGATTCATCTCCTTATCTCGAAGCCTCAGCAAACGCTGACGGACATGGAACAGGCCAGAGAGAGAAGAGAGAGGGAGGAGAAAGTGAAGAGAAAGTGGTCTGAGATTTCTGCATCTGTAGCCTCCAAGCTGAGGTGGAATAAATAATCAGCCATTTAGTAGCAACTATATTTACTTTAATTCTGCTTCAAAAGCTGAGCACAGGCATGTAGGAGAGTGCAGAATATTGAGAATCAGAAGTCCTCCCTTTTGCCTAAAAAGAAAGAAAACTGTGTAACTGGCTGTAGGTCTAGCAGAGTGGAGAATTATTTGCCAGGGAGGAAGGGGCTTAGAATAAAATCCCCCATCCATCTTGACTATGGCAGAAAACAAATGCAATCTGGTTAAGCAAACCCATTAGAAACCACATTGTTTGTCCACTTCAGAAAACTCAGCAAGATGTGCAGCGCTTGTGCAAGAGCTTACATAGGATTAAAGTGTTTACCAAAACATCAAGGTCCTCTGCACTGACTTTACTGGAGACCCTTAACTGCAGCAGTTACCCTCCCATCCGAGTGTTTTGTTGATATAGCGCAAAGCTAACAGTTGCCGAAAGCCGTTAGCCAAGAATGGAGCGAAAGGATGCAAACAAGGCCAAGACAACAAGGGCAGAGCTGGATAAATAGAGCCTCGGTGAAATCACTTACTCTGTGCTGCCCTTGTTTATTTAACAAGGCAAGGAGTTTTGCTCGGTCATTGGAATATTATCACAGCCATGCAACAAGAGCATTTGATGTTAGTCAAAGAGAAGATCACACACTACATTCACACAGTAAAAAGCCACTCTATATCATGTCAGACATTACCGCATTCTCTGGAGCATGGTAAAACAGTCAGGAAATTCACATTTAACACGTCAGTGTTGATAATACACAGTCTGTGCAGCGTGACAGATGCCATATTTCCTCAATAATGCTTAACTCATAGAGCTGGTTTGGCTAAATGAATGAGTTTTCTGTAAGCAGCCTGCAGAGGAGGAACCAAAACCTGATAAATGTGTCTCTCACATCTCCTTAAACTCACCAGAGGCACAAATAAAGCTGCCACCCTGTGCCCTCTTGTGGAACTCCTTCCCAACACAGTGCTTATCTGTCAAACGAAGGCTGTTGGTTATGCACATAACACCAAGCATCTAAACATTTGATTAAAAAGTAGCTAATTAATTATCAATCTACTCCTCCTTTTGATTAATTAGCGAATGCGGTGGAGCTAAATGCCACATAATGTTGGTTATATATCACCCATGGTGCACCTTCTCCCCCTGTTAACTGCTGATGAATGGTTTCTTTGCCTGAGAGAATATCCTACAGCCCTTTGGTGGCAGTGACCTTCTACTGACCTTTGACCCCCTTCTTAAGCCCCCTTCCCCTACCTGACCCCTGGCTTGCTGTATTGTTATTGTATATTACTCTCCCTAAATGCAACTTACTTAAGCATGCATTAACCCAACTTCTTATAGTGGAACTAAAATCCAAAATAAAACCATGTCTGATTTACCTCTCTTTCTCTGACGTACATCCAGATTGCACGCCCTGTCCTGTCTTTTAAAATACTAACAAGAGAAATGTATTGAAGTAACTAATAATAAAGAGTTTATTATTAGTTAAGTGAAGGTGGTGACACTTTGCCTATAAACTGTCCCCCTCTCTTTGTCTGCCTCAGTGTGTGCTTTCTGGTTGTTCATCTTTGATAGTGTGAGAAATTTAATGCATTTCTTTCTTGCTTGCCAATCTGTTTTATTTTTTGTCTTTTTTTGTACATATATGTTAATATACATATATGTGTATCTCTATGTTTCTTTTCTGAAAATGTTCAAATTTTAACTATCTGCTAATTTGCTAAGAATCACTATTGCCAATGTTTTGATGATTTTCTCCCTAATTAGAATGATGCTTCCTCTTTTCTCTATGAAGTAATTGCCATTTAATAAACAGCAGGAGGTTTTTAAGATTGGGTATCAAAACAACGCAGTTGTATTGGAATTTCAAATTCATGTCTTCATAGAGAAAAAAGAGAAACCACCTCCAAAGTAGACCTCACCACTATCTGTGAAAACTGTTCCAAACTGTTTCTATGCTGATCTTTAATATTCTCCTGTTATTTAATAGCTATCTCTGATTGAAATTTGGATTTAATCAATGAATGAGTCGATTAATTTTTGTGCATGGCAAAGAAGTTGCAGCTTAGGGTTTGTAAAACTGTCAGTGTTGAGAGTGCTGTTCTCTTTTGTAGATGGGCATGTATATGCTCATTGTTTGTATATCCCCATCCCTTCCTTACAGCCAAAAGCTCTAATGCCGCCCGACCGCTTCGTGCCGCCTTTACATGGACATGGCAACTGATGTACACGTTCACCCCCATCTATGTCATTTCCTTCCTAGTATGTTCATAGGTCCCACCCCGTCTCACACTCCCTGCTCCCAAACCCTTTACGTAGAGATTCTAAGATATGTACAGTCATCCATTTGTTCATTACTGATGAACATGTTAAAAAAAAAAAAAAAAAAGAGTCATCTAATCAGGCTGTAGATATTTATGGAGAGACTTATCTATCAAAGCAAGAATTATAGGCATACAGTTTTCTTTTTTATACAAAACTAAAAGATTATCAAAAGAACAAAAAAAAGAGATATCCTGAACAGAATGGTGAAGATTATTTTTCATGTCATGATGTGTGGATGTATGTGTTGTTGCCTCCCTGTACCATCCTGTCTAAAAAGAGAAATATATACTAATTAATCAGAAATTGTTAAAACGAAACTAACCTAACTTGTCCAAAGGCATTCTTACACAACTTTCTTTTGTAAATTTTTTTTTTCTTCCTGCCAAAATCATGCGGGCAATTTGTTGATGTAAGTTGACAAAACTGATGGTATGCTTTCTTCCTTTGAAAACTGTTATTTTTTCTTTTTTGTAGGCTTTTATGATTTTCCAAGCTGACTTTGTTTTTTTTTACCTGTTTTTTCTACTTACTTATTACTAATCCCTTTCTGGATAGCTCTATCTGTGGCTTTACTTTGTGAATGTTTTTTACAATGTTTGCTCTAACTCTGAACTCTTTTTGCAATGCCTTAATTATTATTTCAGTTTCCTTCATTTCTGTTGTGTTCTCTTTCTTTATTGTTCCAAAAGGTTTGCATCTCTTTATAGTGCCCTGTTTGTGAGCCTTTGCAGTGTACAAGCAAGCCACTTTGGCAAGAGGATAAGCAGCTTCAATAGACATCTGAATGTTTCAGATTCTTTGTAGTTCTCAAACAACAGGTTCAGCCAATAAAACATATAGCATCAAGTTTTCCAAAACTGATTTATTATAAATGGGTGGATGTAGAAATGTTTTTAGATCCTTAAGTCTGACACTGTCAAATAATATTGTATTATCACAATTACATGTAAGATTCTGCCATCAAATGGTACAGATCAGCAAACATTCAGGTGTCATTGAACTGCCCGGTGACTTTGTGCCATTGTGGTAACTGTAGGGGTCAAAAGGCAAGAGGCTAGGGCAAATAGGGGAGCCCAATAATGCTGAGAGAGAACAGTCCCCTCAGTTTTTCAGGACAACTTGTGAGTGGTGACTTTTTACTGGTACAGTTTTCCTTTTTAGATCCGTGTGTGACCCTCTAATGGACCTAAAGTACCAGTCGGGTTTTTAAGAGGCTCAAAGCACCGTTTTTGGACTAAGGGCACACCCAGTCCATGAACATTACCTTTTGCTTACTAGTGTTCTGTCATTTTTCAGCTTTATGATGCAGTAGTTGTTAGTATTTGTTGGCTCATGTAGGTCAACAAGGTTAAAAAGTGCCTCTTTTAGCAGCTATATGAAATACACTTACAAACAGTTTCTCATTTCAGACTTAGTTAACTTGCTTTCAGGCCCACTGGCTTGGACTTGAATTGCAAACAAATGCTAATACCCTCTGCTCCTTTTTATCCACAGAGCGCATCTTTTGGTGCTCATAGTTTTTTAATGGACTAAAAAGGATTTACACTTGAAGATAAATGAAACAAGCCTCTTAAAAGCCTCAGTTTATGTAGAGAAATATGCAGCAGTATCAGACAGAATTAAATATGGGGCCAAAACTGTGTGACATGTAGACATACAGTAATACATATTTTTTATATACAGTCATGACCAATTCTGAATATACATGCAGCACATAGAACATATAATAACCATGACCAGTTCATAGTGCAGTATAAATGTAGCTCTGATAAAGCATACTGCTATCTGAGAAGATGTAGGACACTGTATGTATGAGGAGTCAGTTTACTGTGGCTCACCCTTGTGCATCCCTCAAAGCCTTTTGATGCAATGTATACTTTATTTATGGCTGTTGTTTTCTTTCAGTTTGGGTCTTGTTTGGTTCTGAGTTTCATTGTTTTTGCACTGGTACAGTATTTTCTGTTCTTTCTTTCTTTGTTTCTCTTCAGTTCATTTCCTCCCTATGTTGAGCTTTGCTTTTTACGTTCTTTGGTTACCGATTCTTTTGGTGTTTGCTTCTTGGCTTTCTGCCGAAAGACTTTCTGCCCTCTCACTGGTGTCTGTTTCTCTCTTTGACCTTCCAGGAGGGGAGCTAGTCATCCCCGTGCTAGTCGAGGACCCCATAGACATCCCTTCTGTATCCACCCGTTCTCCCTTCATCCCCCTCCCCCCAACCCTCCGCCCTGTCCTCACCATGATTGAGACCACCAAAGAATCCTTGGCCATGGCCACTGAGGCGGGGGTACCTTGCTTGTCGGACCGAGGCAGCGATGATTGTGATGATGGTGATGGTGGTGATGATGGTGATGATGATGATGATGATGGCATGGTGATTTCGGGGTTTGGCTCTGGCGAAGCTTTCGACTCTAGCCTGCCCCCGACTGACGATGAAGATTTTTACACCACCTTCTCCCTGGTAACAGATAAGATCTTGACCACATCGGCCTATGAAGGTGGCTCGAAGCCCTAGCACCCAAGTGGGAGGCCAAGGACTTGAGGCCTAGCAAAGCCTCTGAGGCAGGTAGGACTACACCCACCTCGCCATTGCCCGACCTCCGGGGCACGCCACCGGCGGCAGTCCCCTCGGACACGCCACCCAAGCTGCCCGCCGGTGAAATGAACAACCCGCGGTAAAACCCCGCAGCCAGACATAGTCCTGCTGCCCCTGCCCGATCGCCGATCTGGGCGGCACCAAGCCACAGGGACCCTTCATCACCTCGCCCATGCTGCGCACTGTGCCTGCGGCCTTGCCACGGTGCCCGGCGTGGTCTGTGGAGTACCCGGGGCCTCAGAGGTGATCCGAGAATCCAGCAGTACCGGGCATGGTGGTGGGCATTGTCTCAGCCGCTGCCCTCATCCTCATCCTCCTCGCCATGTACAGAAGTACAGGAACAGGGACGAGGTTCCTACCAGGTGGGCGGACACGCCAGCTACATCAACAACTCGGGCGCAAACCAATGGCGCTGTGGTGAAGGATAAAACACTTAGCCCGGCATAAAGGCAGCGCCAGTAGCCAAGACCGAGACAAGGACAAGGAATATTATGTATAGAAATCAAGTCATTTCCCAACACATAAAAATAAACTGTTTGGAACAAAGTTATAAACATTTTGACAGTACCATATTGGCAACTGTGATTTAAAAGGATGAAATCTCTCCTGAAAACTCAAGACTTATTGAGTCACTGAAACATTAACAAAGAACTTTGGCTTATGGAAGCACTTACTATTGTAAGCATTTTGGAGAGACAATACGGTACAACCGCGGGACTCAGTGGACCTTTTGAAATCCCTGCTGGAGACATCTGGCAGTGTAGACAACATCACTCCTAGCATCCACCACGACCCCAAGTGACTGTCAAGAGGTGTGTGATCCCACAGGAGTTCTAATGGCCTTGTCATTGTAACCCTGTAAAATACGATCACTGTCATTACAGCCATTCTGAGCATGTAGCAGGTGTATGTGACGTGGTGCTGGCATCTGTGTAAGTGAGGACCTCAAGAAACAATGATTGTGGGGAGAAGTTGGAAGTCAAAACATGATTTCGCATCACAAACCGTTTCATTAAATGTAGCTTTCATGGATGCGATGTAATTGAAATATATATGTGCCAAAGATGTCTTTTTATTTCTCTTTTTCTATTGTTTTATTTATTCATTCAGTAATTTATTTATTAGCTTTAGGTCTTTTTTTGTTTTTTTGAAGGATGATGTCCAGTCCAGGGTTGACTAGGCAGTGCTCAGTGACCGCTCAGCGGGATGTGATACAGTAATGTATCTCAATATTTTTCTCTCCCTCCCTCATGTCTCAGCTAGGCTTGGACTGCTATACATGTGATTCTAGATGGTGTTCAAAGCGTGCAAGTGGATCCACCAGAGCAAATTGCACAATACACTATTATTTCTCTGATTTTAAATCTCTGATAGCATTTTCCCTTTTCTTTCATTTCTTTTTTTCAGTTTTGTCAGTTTTTCTTTTGCTTCCTGAGGCTGTGGCAAAATGCGATATCATAATTTGTGTCTGGCGAGTTAATTGTTGCAATCTAAAAAAAGGAAAAAAATCCAGGCTAAAGACTTCACTCCAGTGTGAACAAGTGTGATTCTATCTGTTGTCACAGGCGACTGTGTCAAAAACAACAAATATGTTTACATATTTTATTACATCATAACTAGTTGTGCTTTGCAGGTCAATATTATTACAGAAAATTCAAGGTTTCTGTTCAGTTTTTAAACCCTCTTCTTGTATAGACAGACCATTTGATTTGATTTTTCTGCTGTAGCAACATGACAAAATCATTTTTATTCTTTTATAGGGGCGCCTGGAGATAAAAAAAAAAATGATGCACAGGAACATTTGTTGTTTTGGCAGGAGCAACTGTTGTTAGATTAGAAGTCTAGTCTCTCTCTGGATGGTGTTTCTCTTCAGTCGCATGAATATTTGACCATCGGAGGCTGTCAAGTCAAATAGAAAACACCTCCCTCGAATCTTGTATTAAGGACTCCTCTCCTATTTTGAAATTGCTTTCATCATGTTATTTATTTTTTTATTGGAAATTTAAAAAACAGAACAAGAGAATAAAGACAGATTATGATGGATTTGGAGATCTATTGCTAGCACCTTACTGACTTACAGGTGTTTTTTTGTTTTGTTTCTTTTTCCTTTATTTATTTTTTTAACTGTGTCAATGTTCTTGTCTGCTCAATTTGTCTTTTGCATTTGATTTTTTTTCTGTTACCGTGTAGCTTATGTCTCCTTTCACGACATTATCTTCCGGCAATATGTTGTTTCTGTCATTATTTATTGCACAAAATTATTTATTTCTCATTCATTTTCATGCAGAATCAGTCAGTGTGTTCACTTTGATTTTTGTGTTGGTACTTGGCTTTTTCGACCAGTTAATTATTCTTGTCTTATGCTCCTTTGACTCAAGCAATTCCGGAAATAAAAAAAAATATTTCCCCAAACTTTTTGGATGTTAGACTCTGGGTGTCTGTCACTCCTCATCCATGTTGTGGTGTGAGGCAGAAAGGAGGCATTTGTGAGGGAGATGGAGATAGATAACATCCACACAGAGACTATTCACTGAAACCACAATTTCTCATCCATTTGCTATCACTTCAGTGATTTCCTTTTATAAAAGTGGTATCATTTCTATTCAAATGAAGTCCGGAGCAGAGTAGCTCAACACTATCATTTACCTATAGATGATTATGCAAATTCATACACTGTTCATTGTGATGCAACAAGAGAAAAAAAGCAGGGGAAAACGGTTATTAGAAGGTCCAAGTCTTCACAACAGCAGAGGAATGGTTTTGGGTTTCTTTAAGTCAGGTCTTTGTGAGTGCCTCAAATGAGATTCTCCACAACCATATGGTGGTTATGAGCTACTCTCCAATAAGCAACGCTGCCTGCTTTCCAAGCTAGTTTACACTGTCCATATTTCGTGCAAATGGGCCTTCTGGAGCTATTCATTAACGCAATAGCCCATTGATGTAGGATATCAAATGACGTGTGAGTATATTCAGCTACAATGACTATATTAACTCATTCATCCTGCCACAGGCAGTGGGAACAGGGCCAGCAGGGATTCGTACCACTGAGGACTGTTTTTTTACATTCTGAGGCAGACCCACATTTCAAGATTTGTTTTTCTTCACCAAAAATGTGTGGAAATTTGTTCTGCGTAAATCAACTAAATAAAAGTTAGTAATGTGAAGAGCAGCATTCATTCCTGGCAAGCCCAATGACATTTCAATCCACTTCATTTTGCCAGAATGAATGTTTGTTTATTGTGTTGACTTACATGAAATTGATGACAAATCAATGGTCTGCCTCAGATCTCAGTGTGCAATCTGCTGACGCATTCCCACTGCCTGTGGCGAGACCAGGCTGATTATGTGGTCGTGTGCGGCTGGATGCACGCCGCTCTGACCTCGTCGTGGGCTGTTGGATGTGACGGCTGTGAAGGCACCCGTGTGGACGGTGTGAAACGGCGGAAAAGGTGCTGCTGCGTGGTGGCTGCCGACCGCTGTGGACGGAGAATCTCATTTGGTGTGCGCCTGCAAAACCTGACTCTAAAGGCAACCATTCCTCTGCTGAATGGACCTTCAACCTCATTCTTTTCTCTTGTTAATGAACAGTGTGTGGTATAATCATCCTGTAAATGACAGTGTTCTCTGCCTCGAGACTTCGACAGACGCACAGTATGAAGTCACTGATGGGCGGCAATGGATGAGGTGTGGGTTTCGGTGAACTGTGGATGATGTCTCCGTCTTGGTGCACCTGGCATGGATGGTGGGCAGTTGCCAGGTGGCGTCGAGACTGAACAACGACCCGGTGGTCGAAAGGGCATGAACAGAATGACGTTGACGGTATAACGCAAAAATCAGGGTAATTTGTACGCGACTGATTCTGCGTGAAATGATGAACAAATGTTCGCGGCAAACGGCATGTGCCGGAGATATGTCGGACATAAGCTTCTGCGACGAAAATCAGGTAAAACAAATTGACGGACGGTGACCGACACGGTGCGTGACGGGAAACAAACTGGCGCCTGTGAAAGACAACAACTGAATCTCCGTCCATCATAATCTGTTCTCTTGTTCTCTTTTTAATTTCAATAAAATAAATAACAGTGGCAATTCGGGAGAAGTCCTGTCTGGATCTGAGGGAGGTGTTTTCTGTTGAGCGGGCGGCTCCCGGTGGTCAAATGACCATGCGGGCTGAAGAGGCTCCGGAGACTGGACTGGCTGACGGTTGCTCACTGCTGAGCGTTCCTGTGCACGGCGTTTTCCGGGCGTTTGAAATGATTTTTCGATCGACGTTGCTACGACGGAAAATCGAATCAAATGCTGTCTATACGGAGGGTGCAAACTGGACGAAGCAGTTTTTCTGTGACCTGGCTGGCGACTGTGATATCGGCAAATGTGGTATGTTGCTGTTTGCGATCTGTGACGGCGGACTGGAATCACGCTGTTCACACTGAATTAGTCTTTGGCCTGGTTTTCGCTTTTTTGGATTGCAACGGTCGTCTCGCCGGACACAGGTATGATGCTGCGTTGCTGGCGTACTCGGAAATGAAAAGGCGGACAAAGTGAAATGAAATGTATCCGGAAAGATGGCACGGTGTGCAATTACCTGGTGGATCACTGCGCATAATTCATCCGTTGGATGCCATATAACGGTCGAGCCTTAGCTGAAGACATGAGGAGAAAATGACCGAGATACGTGCTGTATCACGTACTGCTGGCGCGAGCACTGATCGCCTGACTGAACATCATCCTCAAACAAAGACCTAAGTGTCGTGGTACTGAATGAACCGTAAAAATAACGAAAAATAAAGACATCTTCGAAATGCATATGCTATCGCATCCGTGGCTTCGTTGAACGGTTTCGTGATGCCGAAATCATGTTTGGACTTCAGCCTCGGCAATCGACGGTCGCTTGCAGATACCGGCACTGCGATCGCCATGCATCTTCAGAAGACGATGATGTATTTTGAGGTTACAATGGACAGATCGTGAAACTCTGGGATCACACGCCTGTTTCAGTCGCTGAACCGTAGTTAGGTGTTGACGAATCCGGCGAAACTCTAAGGTCACGTTGGCGCAACTACGTATCTCCAAAATAACACGACGCCAAGCCAAGGATTCTGTTAATGGTGGGCTCAACAAGTGTGAGTTCGGAAGTTCGTGCACAAATCACCGGTTGTAATGTGGTACTGTCAAAAATGTTGTAACTGTTCCCAAACAGACTGACCACAGCAATGGTGAAGCGACATTCTGCATATTCGCGTCGCCGTCTTCGATCTTCTTTACTGGCGCTGCGCTGGCTGGTGTTTATCGCCGCCACTGGCGCCGACAATTTCGGCGGTTATGATGTGGTTAAGTGTGCGTCACCGTGAACAGATCTGTTCGCTGGCAGCACGTGGCGTGAAAGGAAGACGAGGATGCAGAGGCAGCGGCCACCGTGCCGATAATGATTCGGATACCTCTGGGGCCCGAGGGGCACCGCCTGCGCCAGGCACCGTGTTCGTTCACAGGCTGAGCGCTGGCGAGGGCTCCCGTATTGATGCCGTCGGAATCGAGGCAAGGCACCGGGACTATCGGCTGAAGGGTTTACCGGCGATTCATTTTCGATGAGTGGCGTCTCCGAGACGCGATGAATGGGCAATGGTTGGTGCTCAGTCTACCTCGGAAAACTTTGCTGGGCATAGTCGGCCTCCAGCGAACGCGACTTCAGCCACGCTTCATGGGCGATGTGTCAGATGTAATGACCGCCGGGGAGAAGGTGTGCGTCGTCGTCGGGGCGAGCTAAGTCGGCACCATGATGGGCAGGCTCTGTGCCATCATCATCATCGTCATCGCCATCGTCACCTGCATCATCACCATCGCTTCCGGTCGGTAATGCCCGCCTCGATGACGTATTGGTGCTGGTGGTCTCAATGAGGACAGGGGCGGAGACGGAGGGATGAAGGCGGTGGATACAGAGGGATCTATGAATCTTTCGTGCGGGGATGTTCTCCCTGGAAGGTCAAGAGAGCAGACGCAGACGAAGGGGCAATGTTTGGGCAGGAAGCCAGGCAGGCACTCAGGGCGGGTGGCAGGCATGAGAAGCAAGCTCTGACATGGGGAGGAGGCGGAAGGAGAAACTGAAGAAGAGACGAGAAAATACTGTGCCGGTGCTGAAAGGCTGGTCAGGAACCAGCGCAAGACAGGCTGAAAACAGCCATGGTAAGTGGCGGTGAAAGCTTTGTGCTGGTGAGCCTGATGAGCGACTCACTCGCCGCTCTGCCTCGGATAACCCGGTAATAGCTGTCGAGAGCTACGATATGCTGCGCTATGAACTGGTCGTATTGATATGTTCTTTAGTAACTGCGTGTATTCAGAATTGATCATGTTTCTGTAAAAATGTGTTGTCTGCATGTCACACAGTTGACCCCATAATTCTGTCTGATACTGCTGCGCTGTTCTCTGCATAACGAAGACTTTTGAAGGCTTGTTTCCTCTTCGAGTGTCAAATCGCACAGTCCGATATGAGCACCAGACTCTGTGTGAATAAAAAGGCGGAAGTAGTAACGTTGTTTGCGATTCGAGATCAGCCAGTGGACTGGCTGGTGGCAGGGGTCTGAAATGAAACTGTTTGTGAGGTGTGTTCATGTGGCTGCGGGCGCTGGGCTGCGTGACCCGGCAAAATGCGGCGACTGCTGCGTCATGAAAGCGAAGGGCAGACGCAGTGACAGGGTAATGTTCGTGGACTTCGGGCCCGCGAACGTTAACATAAAGCCGACTGTTTAAGGTCCGTGAAGGGTCGCCTGCGGATCTGAAAGAGGCTGTGCCGGTGGTCGCCGCTCTGAGACGGTCCTGAAAACGAGGACGTTCTCGGCGTGTGGGCTCTGTTGCTGGCCTCTGCTGTTCAGTGCAGTGGCTGGTCACCCGAGGCAGACGGGCGCACCTGGTGTTGCTGATCTGTACCGTTGACAGGGCCCAGCCAGGCCAGTGATAATGGCTGTTGTTGTTTGATCAACAGGATCAAAACATCACCATTATAATCGTCGGTTGCGAAAACTGTTCATATGTTTGTTAGCTGAACCTATTTGGTTCTGTAATCAGGCGGTCAGTGAGCAGAAGTGTGCTGTGCATTGCTGAGGCTCTGGCTGAGGGCATGCTAGTGCAATGCTTTGGAGGGCAATAAAGAAGAGGGCAACAGTGAGGCTGAGCCAGGAGCAGGTTCGGAGCCAGAGCAGGCGTGTGGCTGATGCAAATGGCTGCAGATGGGCAGCTCAGAGAGGGACAATAGTGGTGGAAAAACGGGTGGAAACAGGGAATCGCGGAGGCTCTGGCACCACAAGAAGGGTAACGGTTTTCGAGGGAAGCCATCCGGTTTGTCGGCATCGACAGGCCGTGACGGGAAAAAAATTTACAAAGAAGTTGACGAAATAACGCTGGTGAGATGAGTTGTTCGTTTTAACAATTTCTGTTGATGATGTATTCTCTTTTGGTGAGATGTTCGAGAGGGCAACAACATCACCTCATGTTGTAATCTTCACCGTTGTTCGAGTATCTTTGTTCTTTGATAATCTTTGGTTTATTATCAAAAGAGGCTGTAATGTATAATTAACTGGCACGATATAAACAGCTCTGCGGCTGATTGAATGACTCTTTTTTTTTAACATGCGTCGATGATGAACAGGTGAATGACCAACCTGTCTTGGAATGCGTGGGGTTTGAAACGGGGTGGGCGAGGTGGACAGACACTGGGAAGGCCATGGACGGTGGCATCGGGGCCCGTAATCCGCAGGCGGCTGCGAAGCGACCGAGCACGGCTGAAGGGATGAGACTAACCACAGCAATGAACATATGTGCCATCGAGGAACGGCACTCGCTGCTGATGGACCTGAGCCTGGCTGCTGTTGCCGTGCAAGTGTTCGTTTCGTTCGTGAAGTCAATTTCAATCGAGCCAATGGCGGGAGGGCAAAGATCGCATGAAACTGGATTTGGGGCGGTTTCACGAGATCAGTGTTGGTCTGCGCAGGTGGTTTTAATTTGAGGCCAGCCACAGCTGCGTTGACCTGATCTTAAACCTCCTGCTGACTGACCAGTTCATGAAAGGCTGTCATTCTGGTGGGAGGAAAATCAGGCGCGTGTTCAACAGGGGTCAACCGAGACGGATGGTGACATTCGGAAAAGAGGCTGTGAGAGACCACGCCATGTTAACATGTGTGTACAAGGACGAAAATGAACGGATTGACGAAATGCGTTAAGTGCTCGCTGTCAGATGAACCGGAAGCACGCTGAACGAACAAAGGCCGCGCGGAGCAGAATGTTTTCGCGGCAATAATGAGCTCTTTGATATTATTGCTTCAACCATTTCTTGAACGGGACGAAGGCGTGCAATCGGATGTGATCGAAAGGAGCCAAGTAGTTTATTTTAGTTTTATTCACTATAAGTTGAGTTGGCTCGTGTAATGGTTGCGTTTAGGAGTAATATACAATAACAATGCAACGAAGCCGAGACAGGGAAAGAGGCGAGGGGTCAGGAATCGTGCGTCACTATATGACAGCCAGGATATTCTCGGCAAAAAACAGATGGTCAACGAAAGAATGCGCCATGGTGTAACCGGCGATATGTGACGTTCGCTCCGCGTAAAGCAATTGATCGAGAGGTGAACGATGATTGATGGCTGCACAATCGAATGTTGATAACGTTATGTGCATGACCAGCGACGCTGGTTGACGAATAGCTGCTGAGTTCACGAGAGGGCACGATTGACGGCTGTTGTGCCTGACGGTTGAGAGATGGTGGTTACATTATCGGTTTTAGATTTTTCCTGCAGGCTGTGAAAAACTGCAGCCAGGCCAGCTCGCGGACCAAGCGTTATTGATGACGTCTGTCGCGCTGCGGGCTGACCAGCATTATCGGCGCGGGCGTTAATGTGTTCTGACGACACCTGCTCCAGGCATCATCTGGGCATGACTGTGGAAGCGGCGGTGTTTGACCAAATGCTCTTGTTACGTGGCTGTTCAATGACGGTAAACAAGGGCAGCACAGGCCATGTTCTGGATCAGCTCTGCTGTATTCTTCTGCTGTCTGTTT
>BRZM01002735.1:0-16839 GCA_033238685.1 Lates japonicus | reverse complement strand
CAGCAGGGCTGATCTATGAGTTTGCATGTGTTTTCTGACCTAATATACCTTAGATAAGCAGACACTTTCCTAGGGAGACGTGCCCACGGTATAAAAGAGGACATTAGGGCCAGGGTTCTCTCTCTCTCTCTCTCTCTCTCTCTCTCTCTCTCTCTCTCTCTCTCTCTCTCTGTGTGTGTGTAAGTGACTGAGCCTGCCAAATGTGATTTATTTAGACAAATGTGAATATATGAAAACAGTGATGAATGAGAGCAAAACTTTGTGACTGCTCATGATCTTCAAATTTAAGTCTTTGATCCCTTATGGGGCATATGTTTTTGTTTTTTTTTGCTGACCTTTGTTCTCAGCTGACAGGAGAAATAGGAGTTACAAAGCAAAAATAAAAAAATCCTAAATTTTCAATTTTATAGTCTCCTGGTATTTCTGGACTGTTTGGGACTTTGCCATCCATCTGTGTTACCTGCTGGTAGACCTCCATCTGAAGCAGCTACAAGTCCAAGAAGATAAATGTAAAATCAAAGTATGTTTAGAAGTCATCGGAAGATTACAGTCAGCCTGTGTTGGAATACAGTATGTTTTCTGAGGACTATTAAATATTTTTCAGACCTCAACTTTCCAGAAATGTATGGATGACTAGTACTTAAAGAAACAGGGGATTGAGTGAAGGCTTAGTACAGCTTCACAACTCATTTTGCCCTAAGCAGTTTGAGCTTTGCTTTCCTCTAGTTGCTGCCTCATAAAACACACTGCCACATTTTTGTCAGACTGGACCCATAATGCGTCTCAACTGTGTAAATATTTTTTCTACCTTTATTAAGTCTAACAAAAACTCTTCTTCTTTTAAAAATGACTTTCCTATTTGAAAATGATGTTTTATGGAGATAACAATTGCTGTTTCTTCAGAGGATTAGACAGTACATTGGTACAAAGTGTGCTTAAAAATGCCAAAACTCTCATAGCTTTACAGTTTTATGAGGGAGGCACTTAGCTGTCAATTAGTTTTTTTTTCTTCTCATCTTCTACAAAGACACCTGTGTAAGCTTTTAAAGAAGAAGTTCATGTTTACAGCTGGCACACAACTCCAAAACCCTCAAGCTTGGATTTGTAAAGATTACACAAGCCTGTTCTTTTAGAATTTACCTTGATAAATGTGTTGTTTATTTTAGATTCTAAAGTGCAACAGAGAAACCTATTGATTTCCAAGGGAAAACTGAAATTATTACAGTGGTTTTGGAAACAGAACAGAGGGCAGTACATTACAAATTCTCTTGTAAATTTAATATCGAATTAATGGCCTGTACTTTCATCTGTTATATTTTGATTGCACTGTGTGTGTCTGTCTTAACTTAGAAGTCAGGCATTAATCACCAGCCTTTTTTTTTTTGGCTCACTTTCAGCTAGTAGCTTTCTTCATAAAACTGCAGCCGAATACACAATGTTCATCACCAATACACTATGCTATTTTCTCTCTATTTTGTTAATGTTTCTATTAATGTCTGACAAACTTCTTAAAAACTGTTGGTAGCACTGACCATTTAATTACCTAAGTCTCATTTATTAATGTGACTTGTATTTTGACTTGTCTGTTAACCTTTACATTTCAACATTTCAGTTTCCAGCCCTACATGTCTTCCAACATTCGGTGATGTGAGGAGCTCTGGCGTCTGGTCAGGTTTATGTGTGCTACCTTACCTCTCCTGAGAAATTTACTGCTGGTCTGAAATTTAAACAAACAAGGTTGTGTACAACTTAAAGAAATGTTTACACCTTAAGTGCAGTGTTTACCTCTTTGAAGTCCCGAGCAGTACATTAAAGAAGGACATTTCTCTCTCGTGTGGCTTTAGGTTGTTCTCTCAGTTGAGGTTTTGTAGATAAAAGTACAGTATACCAGTGGGAGTAGCTGGGTCTCTGGCTGCTGCAAAGCAAACACTTTGCTCTGAAATGAGGGGACATCAAGTGTGTGTATAAAACCAAGCATTTAGCTGCATGGGGATTTATTCATAGTGCACTTATATTCTTTTGCATTTCATAAAAATAGACATCCATTTGTGCTCATTGTCTGTTTTACAAATATATGCATGAAACAAAAACAAAGTCTATAAGAAAATTGGTCAATACATTAAAAGAGATGATAGAACAGAAAAAAAACAACAGGTTTGTCATTTCATGATAAAGGCGACCAGTATGTTAGTAAAACAGCAAAAACTGCATATTGTTCAAAAAGGCACCAGTTTGTGTAGTTACTGTATATAAGCTATTTAAGCATTGGCATGATTAAAATTACAAATTGGACACAAGGTAAACAATATTTAAAACAACTGTTGATGGCTAGAATGTTGGAATAATGGCAAAAATGTAACAACTACTGGTTTAAAACAGCAACACCGACCCATTAAATACATTTCAATTCAGGTTCTAATAAATGTAATGAATACCTTAATAGTATATCCTCACTTACAGGTGAAACATATCTCCTCCATCAGAGTCCCTCTCAAACTTGAGGCGTCTCTGTGAGCGCTGTGAAATCTCCATCTTATCCTTCTGCTCCTCAAGCACCTTCCAGTGATTGCCTGGGTTGAGACAGTTGAGGATTAGTGTTGAGTCTGAGCCTCCCTAGTACTTAGTCAAGTTGTTCTTTGATGGATGAGCACCAGGCAGGTAGAATCAGCTGTAAGCCACAGTGTGTTTGGGTTTGTAGAGATACAGATAAAAGTTCACTTGAGGTTGAGCTTCAATCCTGTGGTTTAGCCACGTTGACTGTGGAGTCATCCATGTCTGAACCTTGATCAGGCGTTTGTGAGGGCTGCAGGTTGAAAAGAAAGCAAAAAGAGAGAGGAAAAGAAAAACATCAGCGTCATATTCTGAGTCATCCATCACCCAGTCCACAACCCAACATGTGGAAGTAAAATATTCACCTGTTGTGATAGATCTGTCTCCTAATGACAAGTAATGTCTAAATGATTAATATTACAATACTGTAAAGCAGTCATGAATATTAATGAATTAACACTGGTGTTAAACAGTCATAAATATGTTTGGACACACGTAACTAACGGAGGTACGAAACACAAAGCCACAGAAATCTGGCTCCCTCTCACACTGTGCCTGAAATATCTATAATGACAGAAAAGTGCTACAGTGATTTGTTGTAAAGGTCACTAATGATGATACAGACAGACCTTCCAGGCATTGAGGAAAGTTTAGTCAGAGTCAGTCCTGGGTGCCATGCGTGGGGAAGTTCATCTTGTATTGTGGTATTTCACAGCGTAAGCTTTATTGATGATATAATGTAGGATCCAGCAACGGAAATACACACTATTAAAAATGTCCTAAAATACCTCCTTAAGTTTAACATTGTCAAGAAATTGATATACAATATAATGGAAGAGATGAAAAAAGTTATTTTGCAAATAATAATAAATTCATAGTATTTACTGTATCTTGCAAATGGTCTAGTTTCCAATTTTAACCATCCATTGAGCCATCCTGAAGCTTATGATGTTGTAGTAGAAAAATTAAAAAAATACAGTGCATACATTTCAAATTATGTATTGATGCAGAAAAACGCAGCTACCATCAAAACCATCCCACTAGATAAGCTGTCAGAACTGGGTTTTGCAGCTTCAGTGCAAAACACTCACACAGTCGTCAGACATCAGCGAGCTGTTAAAGGAAACGAAACTGGGGCCTTTGATGGAGGAGGAAAGAGCGGCCAGTCGCAGGCTCCTGGATATGGCGTCAACTACCGTCCTGGAGGAACAAGTGGACACACAGTGACAAGGAGAAATGTCTACAGCCACGCTAGCAGAACTGTGAGCTGTAATGCATGTTACATACTAGGAGCAAAAAGTTGCATATGTGAAGGGACAGCAAACTACCAGCAGTGGGTGCAGCCTAAGGATGGCCTTAGCATCACATTACACAGCAGTACCCATCTTACTTGTCCAGTGTCATTCAGCTCATGTGTGATGATGGAAAGACTCAATATACTAGCGGAACAAACATCTGTGAAAAGAGGTGACAAATGTCTGTGCCAAATCTAATAGCAACCGTCCAATAACTGGTGAGTTGGTGACAGACAATGTAAAGCTCTCACACTGCACTACACTCATGTGTGAACACCTCTGTGAAATTATTTTACAGTGCTGCACTTTACACAGCATAGACTACAGAAATCTAATTTGAGTGCACTGTAAAATCAGTTGCAGGCCAAATCTGGATTGTCCCCAAACTGCTTGTTTTAGACATCCCCAAGTGTTTCCCACAGCATAATAAAATATTCTGTTTGGGAAGTTAGTATTTGTGAGCTACGTGTACCCATCATATGATAAAGCTTCCTTTACAATTGTTTGTTTGCTTGTATTATGCAGGCAAAAAGTATCCCAGCTTCATTCTTACCTCTAAATATTTCTTAACGGATTTCTCTCTGAGGCCAAGTCTCTGCTGTCTCTTCAATTTTGACACGACAGATTTGTTTTAATCTTTTTGTATAGATCAATAACAGTAATGTCCAGGACATCGACAAAACTAATCCAGTTTTGAATAGAGCTTTCAGGCAGAGAACCAGTATTATTATTATATGTATACTGCATAGCGTGTTGTGTTGCTGACTGATAAAGATGGAAAACCTTGTAAATTCTATCGCCGTTTTCTTTAAACAAACCCGGGTGGGCAACAGCTATTACCTTCTTCTGACGCCACTTATCCTCAACCTGAGTCATTTGGCAAATAGCGGGTAATCTGGCGATTAAAACCATTTAAAAAGTGACTGTATATGTAGCTGTTTGGGGAGGATGCATACTAATGGCAATCAGCTGTCAGCAATGATGTCGCCCGTGATGGTTCCCTTGACTGCTCTATAGCACAGAAGATGACTGTAGCAATTAACAGTGACTAGTAAAATTCAGCTTGTTTTGAGTATGCGTTTGTGTGCCATTGCTTGAGCTTGTCCGCTCTGTCCATGATGCATTACCAGCATGTGAAATTATTCATTTATTCCTGGGGTGCAAATTAGTTGCGATGCACACACTACAGTGTGGTGACTGAACTCATAAATGGCTCTCAAAGTGCGGGCACTATCCTTGTCAAGCGGTGGCTGTTTGAACAAAGCAGTGCAATTAGCGACTGAAATGAAAAAAGTGTGGGTTGTTGTTTTGGCAGGACAGGCTCCTTGCGGTGATATAAAGTATTTTCTAGGTAAATTTGCAACTGTCTGTGTGTGTTTCTGTGTCATACTATCTGGACTGGTTTGGACTCATCCAGCTATTTCTGGGTCCCAGGCGATCTCTTTGTATTTGGTGTGGCACATATTGTTTCCTCTGCGCTGTGACTCCCCTGAAGGCACAAAATGGAACTGTGTCATCATACTCAAGCAGACACGGTACAACAGTCTTAACCAAGCAAAGGACAAGCCCGAGGCACTAAATAATTAAGCCTTGCATTTAGTAGGAACACTGAAACTAATGCACAACATTGATGATGGATAAATGTGATAATGCATAGCTATAACACTAAGCAGTACCACTAAAAGCTTATTTCTCTGGTTTCTGCATTGTATTTGTTATTCATATTTTAGTGTATCAGAGGTTGGTAATTTGAGGAGAGAAAATGCAGTTGATAAAAACATACAGAATAAACTGTTTTAAAAATCAGCTAATTTCAGTGAACCCACCTCAAATCTTTGAAGTTTTCCATCAGGCATTGTTTTTCGAGTAACTCCAAGTGGTCAGGGCTACTCTTGTGTTCTGGAAAAGACACGCATACAAAATCTGTTAACTGACATATGAATATTGGGTGTGGTTGTCTAATATTCATATTAGCTATTAAACCTGCAGATAGGCAGCGTCAAACATGAGAATCAATACAGTATGTGTTTGCGCTAAAATCATAAAAGTAGCAAAATAATGCATCTGGGAGTGTCAAGAAAAAATCATCTAAGAAGCAAGGGCAAGAGACTAGCTCACACGCCACAGATACTGTTTAGATGTAATGATTTTCATAATAAATGTCCTCCATTATCATTTGAAAAATAAAGAAATCAAGTAAATACTCTCGCAATCATAAATTACCATGTAGGTGACAGGCAGAGGGCACTACACACTAGAGCACAAGAACAGCAGATGGAGAATTATACATGGGTAAATATTGGAATTGTCCCAATCTCCCTATTTCCCTCACGTGTCTTTTCCTCACTCCTCGACACTTCTCACTAACTCACTTAAAAAGCAGGGAAAAGATGAAAGAGAGAAGAAAGAGATGAGTGAGGCGAGGAGGGAATAATCGATGAAACAACGCACTTAGTGAAATGAGACGTTCTCAGTCAAAGGTCATCCGAGTCGATGATTACTGGTAACGGCTGCGCAGCTGGATCAGCTGTCTGTGGGCTTTAACTTCTCTGTGGAGTGGACTGATGCCTTTGTATTTGCACAGATAATGGGATGTACTGCCCAAATAACAAGCTGATACTGTTAGCACTTGTATGTATTATTAATATCCTCCCACGTGACAATAAAAGAACATGAAATATTTGTCTGCATATAAAACATTATGTTCCTTAAAATAGAGTGAATGAAAAGCATTCACACATGTCCACCACAAACCTATATTTAGACCATATATATTTAACCAGATTCAGTGTATTTCAAAGTAAAAGGTAAAAATAGAGGTAATGTTTTTCTGCATGTGACCACATGGCCGCTAAGATTCACTTTCCATCGGCTGGTTTAACACGATTCAGGTGGTTGACGTAATATATCAATGCTCCAGCAAAGGAAGTGAAGCTAGTAAACATGGATGTAGAAGAAAAGGTCTTTTTCTTAATCACCTCTATAAATGTTTCATGAGAAAAGAAATGCATGACACATTTGTTAGCCTTCAAGCATTCACACAGTACATATGGTGAGAAACACATCAAAAAAAATTACTTATTTAACATATGCCTGTTGCCTCCTCCTAGCCCTGAAGCTTCATCAGAAGTAACATATTTAGTGATTTATTGATGAATCGCAGTTGCTTTTACTTATTGAGGGTCTGGATTAATGGTGGAAAAGTGGATTATGTTGCAGGGGTGTTGAGGAGGGTTTCTATGAATGTTTGTCATGTTTGTCTTCTTGCGATTACTCTGAGTCACCATTTCATCGTGGCTGTTTTAAATGGGATAATTTCGGCTGCAATCCTCATCAGAGGCACAAGATAAAACATTTACTGCTACCTTTCAAACCCACAGGGGGTGAATATTTGATACTCAAGATTTTTCACAGTGTGAAAGACAGACAACATGGACAGAGGGGTGTGGTAAATGTTGGGAAACCAGTGCATACAAATCCAATTGAACATTTTCTATGGATTCCATAACATCCACAACTACTGTGGTATGAATGCTGTGCTCAAGCCTACATAATAACAGACACAATATCAAACTGCCTGGTCAATTCAAAAGCTAATTGAGGACTTTTGTCATGGCACACTCAGGACAATCTTTGTATATGTAACCACTCTAGCAGCATGTCACTCTATGTTTCAATAGCCTTCCCATTCCCATTCAGGTGGAGCATTTAGGCATCAAAAGAACTGGTTGATACAAGGCGTCACACTGATTGCTACAGCGAATGGCACACCGACATACAAGTAAGACTCACTGGATGATTCTCACCACCCAGGCTGAGTGGAGGATGGGTCGATGCATCCTGTCGCTGTGTTGCTGTGGCGAGCAGAAATGATGTGACTTGACAGTGGTCTGAGGTATTTCCTCTTGTTTCTCACAATGGCTAATTAAAGGTTGAAGTGGTCAAGCGTGTCGTATAATTGTGATGGATGGACAGCGGGTTTTAGACAGCTTCATCTATTTTTTTTTTCCAAGAGAGTAAAAGGGGCTTGGGTCAATATAACCTTTCCGCAGTGCTAAGTAATTTCGGGCTGACATCTAATAGCTGATTAAGGATGTTTGTGGTGGACGTTCACGGTTTGGATGGTGAGGTCAATACTGTATTGTCAGTACAGCTCCTTTCTTAACCCCATCAGCAAGACTTATGATGATTACCAGAGCTCCAAGTCTTGACTATAGCAATCACTTCCAACCCTGTGTTATGTGTTACCCTGCCTGCTGTTAAGCAAACATAACCTCAGATGAACCTGCCTACACGGCTGCATCAAATCGTGCTGAAAGTCAACATGACTTTGAATTTAACAATTTCAGGGTACTTCATTACTCCCAGTTTTACAAACCAGAATGAACGTTTTTCTTTTAACTACATTCATTTCTTTGACTAAAGAAATAAAACCTTACCATCTCTAGATCCAAAACACGGTCCTGTAAATACACACAAACACAGCAGTATTAACATATATGCATATAAGAGTAAAGTAAGAACCAATACTTGACTTACAAAATGAGCCAGAAAATGTTGCAAGACAGAGTCCAGTTAACTGCTCAAAATGGTGGATTAGCAGAGAGAAAACCAGTATATGTGTGTGTGGGAGAAAAGTGACAGAAGAGAGGAATAGAGTGTTCCAACAAATGGGTAACAAGGGAAGGAAATGCAGGGGCTAGGGAGTCTGTAGCACACAACAGGCTTCTTATCACACACACTGACACACACGCACACACAAAGACAAACCGCTCTCGCCGCTCATCCAGCTCCTGACTGATGTTCCCTCTCTAACGATGCATAAGTGATGCTATGCCTCTTATCTGCCACTCAAACACACACCTGCTCTTCCCCCCAACCGGCTGCCTCTCCCCCCTCTGCCTGTAATGTGTTGATGGTTTGTAACAAGACTACTTTCTTTTCCTAGGCCCACCCTCCCAACTTTTTTTCCCCCTTTTTTACTCATCTACACCCCTCACTCTATCTGTCTGTCCTCTCTACATCTCTCTCTCCTCATCCTTCATAATTAAAAGCTCGGCTGGGTCTGAGAGGGCTGATTAATTGCACACGAGCTCTGGCAGGTGCCATCACGCAGCCACAGATGGGCCCCTGCTATCCAACACACACACACACACACACACACACACATGCGTGTGATCACACAGGCACAGACACGAATTTTAGTGTGTGTCTGCACGTGCATATATATGTTTTGCTGTTTAATGGTGAGTAAAGGCCTGGTGAGGTGATGGGGGCCAGTCCGCACCAGACTAGGTGAGCTGGTGGCCTGCCAAGTGTAGATGCTGCAGTATTGAAAGACAGAGACGAGGCCTCTGGTGGCTTTTAAACTCCAAGGCCTTGTGTCTGCAGTAATTAGCAACTTGTTCAAGCAAGGCTGCAAGGAGTCTGTCAGGCCCACGGCTGTGTACTAATGTTTGTAGCACTGCATCACAGAACTCAAATGACTGAAGTCCAGCAGTTACTCACAACCAACCCAACAGATATGCAAAAAGGAAAAAGAAAAGACAGTTGAAATGAGGCCAGATCGATAATAAAAATCTACTATCTACAGTGCAGGTCTGCAAACAGACAGACATGGATTAGTAAAGACATATGATACTGACCTGCAGGCTTCTCATTTCTTCCTCCTTCCTGCGACTCTTCTCCAACAGCTCTGAAATGAGAAAATTGTATTAGAAAAGAAGTTGCTGTTGCTAATGATGCATATGTTAAAACCATGTACATTTTAATAGATCTGTACTGGCTATATCAAATTTTGATCCTTAAGTTTATTTTATGACAATGTCCTCTACCTAGGGCAGGAGCCATGTATACTTTTAATATTTATATGTATGTGTAATACTACAAGATTAGTCAAAAAGTCTATTTGGATAATTTTTCGAGTAACAGGCCAAACTCTCCCCTCCTCCAGCTTCTTCTGAGAACTTGCTTTTCTTTGTCCTGAGTGGTAAAGATAGTACAGTGATAGATTTTGGTTTTGGAGTGTTGGTCTATAACATGACAGAAAAATCCTCATCACCAGCTGTTTGTCTGACCAAGAATATAATCTGGTGATTAAGTGATTAAAAAAAAAAGATTTTAATCCTAACAGCTTTTACTTTATATCTACCAATCCTATTGTGAAAAATTGAAATGTTATGAAGGATTTCAATTTCATCTGGGTTATCAAACAATGAGGAAAGAGTACAAACACACACGACACCAGCACATCCTGCAATGATCAGTTTTTAATCAGTGAGTTATGGAAAAGTAGGACTCAGACATTTAACCTCCCAGCACATCAGAAAGTTCAGTTAAACTTTTATAATCAGTTAATTGTGTTTTGGTCATGTGATAAATGCTGTTCATCTCAACATGTTTGACTGTTTCAAACACAATTTGCTGCTGGTGGATTATTTTTACCCACACAGGTGGAGGAGAGACAAACTCTGCTTGCGTCTATTGTTGATGCAGCAATAAACTGTTTTTAATTATAATCACTGCTTGTTTGCTTAATGGGATGTTGATTTAGAGGAAATAACTCTCAACAACTTTCATTTAGCAATATCGTTTTATTAAGAAAATGCCACATTATTTACCCAATTTTATTCTGCTTGGCATTAAGCTGAGCAGAGTAAGCTTTATGCAAGTAAATAAAATTGCAGCAACACTGTTGTTGAAATGTTCAGAATCATTTAAATTGAATCCCTTATTGTGGCACATAACCATGAAGTCTTATTCTTCCAATAACTATATACTTGTGCCAACTTGGTGTTGAATTTGGATTAGTTTATTGTTTTAATAAACTGTTGCACCATTTATCATGACTTTATCGTGACAAACATGACTCGGCCAATGAAAAATTGAACATCAGCTGAACCTCCGTCAAAATGTGAGAAGCTCTCCACTGACACATACCTGTACACAGTCATAATGATGTCACTTTTCTGAAAGCATTAGGTCTATCACTTCTGCAGACGTATTACGAGGGTTGCCCATTGTTTTCCTCGCCTTCTGTCTCAAAACATGTTCCCAAGTTCAATATCCAATTACCTGGGGATGACTGGATCTCCTCCTCCACAAGCATACATCTTACTACACTGGCCAACCCAGCTGACAGAAATACTGGAAAAAGCCAAAATACCATTTCTGGTTGTGGAATATAAACCTCCAGTGTCACAAACCTCTGCTTTTAGCTCGCCTGTTAAAATACACCTTGAAGTCAGCAAAGATGGGTTAGTGGTAGTCCTCTGTTGCTGCCAAAGCACTGTTCTCTGACTCACACCCAGTCGTGTCTCACTGTAAAACCTGTGGTAGGTCCTATAAAACTAGAACTACAGTTATCGACACATGCAGTGTAGACTTGTTTAACAGGGAAAGGCCAATAGAGAGCGCTGTGCATGTCAAAGGTCTGGAGGAAAATACAGACTGCAACCTCAGTCTGACACTAATAATTCTCTGAGACAATTACAGTAGGTCACAAAAGGGTTCTGCAGATGGCAGACATTAAAAACTAATCCACTGAGATAAGGAGACAAGTAGGTAAAAGAAAAATACATCTCATAAGAATCCAACTCCCAGTTCAATAATATAGATAACAGCAGAACTGAGACAAAAGCAATCAGTTGTGATGGGTAAACTTATTTGCCACACTGCACTGTTGAGTGTATTGTTGCCAGTGCATCATGTCATTACCGCTCATCATACTGCATGTATTCATGTATTGGAGGGATTTGTAAGGCTTGTGCTGCTCTGCAGAAAAACACCCAACGGAATCACTGCAGCAGCCACATTACTGAGAAGCCATATTCAAAACGCAGGCGATAAAATCTTAATTCCCACGCCTTCAATTCAAATAACCAGATCCTGTAGCTGTTGTGACACACAGATTACTCTTAGGTCTAATTACTGAGGAGATCATATCAGTGGTTCTGCCTGCAGAGAAGACAGACAAGGCTACTTCTGTCAAACGGCTGACTGGGTCCAAAGACAGAGTGAACTGTGTTTCCGAAGGGGGTCTGGAGATGAGGTTGTGTTATCAGATTGCTTATCTGTTTGGTGCAGTGTCTTACCACTGTGGCAAAAAACATACAGTGAAATAATGGACAGCTGATTTTGTCTCTGTACAGGTCTTCCACCTCCCATCTCCTCTCCAACTATGAGTCCCTTTATGGTCTCAGTGTGTCTTTTAACTCTCTTTCTCTCTGTTAATGGAACACAAATTAGGCCCATTTCCCTGTATTGTTCAGATGCAGCGTTAAAAACAAGTTGCTCTTCCTCTGGCTTACAGCTCATTAGAGGAGATTCAGTCAGAAATGGGACTCTGGACAGGAAAAACAAGCCCATTTTCCACGGAAGTCACAAAGTTCACACACATTAAGATGCTTTCTCAAACATTTGTTATCATAAACAGGCTGACCCGTGTGCACTGCCTAAAAAACAATGCATCATATACGCAGGTACAGACAGCCATTTTCACAAGAATCCATTTCAACACAGCACACAAAAACCTCTCAGTAACAAAACCCCTTCAGGAATATGAAGGCACTGAATTAGTTTCTGCTCTTAATGACAGTGTGATTAAATGTAAATGAGAGAGGAAGAAAACAGGAAGTCAGTGTATGACTAGGCTGCATCAATCAAAAGAAATAGTCGAGGAACAACTGCATTTTCATTAAGAGCTTGCTATCGTAAATATTTACACTGTTTCAGCATCATAAATTCAACAGACGTGGACAGCCAGAGGATTTCTTGTCCAATGCTTTTTTGGTCTGGCATTAGCTGCCTAATAAAGAACACAGAGCCTGATTAGTCTCACATAATGCTGTTCTGTGAGAAATTTTACATAGCATGGGTATGTGACTCACTGGCATGTTTTGATGACGATAGTACCACTGTTTGAGAGGGGAAAAAACACCACACATATCCACACACCCAAATCATATACTGCATTCTCAATTGCAAGTGCATGTGAAATCAACATGATGGTATTTTGCTAATTAAATACTGTTTACCTTTCTTTTCAGTGCTAAGGGAGTGCAGCAGCTTCTCCTGCTGGTCCAGGCGCTGGAGAAGAGCAGCCTGTTCTGAGTCCCGGCTCTGCCTGAGGGCCTTCAACTGATCCCTGGTTTGCTGATGCTGCTTCCTCAGGCGTTGTTCTCTTGTGTTGTGCTCCCGCACCTCCTCACAAAGCCAGCGGAGCTTTGTCTGGTTGGTTAAATAAATACATGGTCAGTACAGAATGTATTAGATAGAGGTGGAGTAGGGTGGGTTTAGGTGGGTTTGGGTGGGTTCTTACATTCAAAGGTTTCATTGAAGACACTAAGAGATTTAGGGCATTGGGAAGGGGAAGTCACTGATTTAAGTCTTTAAGCACAAGGCCACTGTTCCCACCTTGGGAGACATTCAAGGTCCATCTGATTAAAAAAAATGATTTTCCCTATATATAGTGTTCCTTCTTCAAGTCTGCACACTAATCAATGCAAAAGGCCTCACACAGAAACTTACTTAAGTCCCCAAAACTCTAAGTTCTCTCCAAGTGAATTCTGTTTTCACTTTAAAGTAAAATCCTCTCATAAAACCACAATTTAATTCCTCTTCTATTTCAAAGGCTCCAATACTGTCCAAGCTTCAAGTCCATGATTCTCTTGAAATCTCAGCTTAAATTTCCACATAAAATAGAGTATCAGTATTTTGTCATTTTGACTTTGAGTTCAGAAAAGAGCCCAGACAAAATGAGTGTGACAACAGCTGAGAGAAAATACAGTGGCCCAGTGAAATAAAGTAATGAGAGGTACAATTGGGGATATAAATGTTTCATACAACAGGTTGCTACACCCAAGGAAAATGATTGGTTAATGGGTATTGTAACTGTGCTCTGTAAGCCTGTAAATCATACCTAGATTTTACCAACATAAAAACTCCTAACAAGGGAGCTAATTATCTCTCTTGTGCTCCTGTGTTTTATTTCTGTAAATGCACAGCGAACAAAGCATTTCTGACAGGAGATATACATTATGGTGATAAACACTGAATTGTGCAAACACATTTTAACAAAGTATCATGCATCACAGCCACAGCCATAATTACATGTTTCTTTTGTACAGTGCATCATTGCAATGCTAAATGGGTACTGATTTCTCTTGGAGAGAAGCCAGGTGGCAACTATTATTGCAAAATAGAGGAAAATGACAACAAGATGGCGACACATTAAACACAAACTGCATTTCATAATTTCATCAATTAAAAAAGCCTCAGTAAAGCAGAACATCATGTTAACCATGACGCTTCGAGTGAAACTGAAAACCAGTGAAATAATGAACTATGACTGAACTTCTAAGAGAAGCTAAATTTAAAATTGCCCTCATGATTATTATTTCCATAATGCCCTCCGTCACAAAACCCTGAACATCAGTTTTATTGTAATCACTGCTCACTCTAACCATACCTCAGTGGTTTCCTCAACAATAAATCTTTTTTTGAGGTTGTACTACTGTAAGTCTTGGTTTTAACAAGGCAAAAATACAATCATATTTGATGCAACCATATTTGCAAAGACCAAATCATTGGTTGCATATATATCATGCTGTTGTCCTTCATTAATCTTCTATGTACTGTGAATGAGCATGGTATAGCATGGTATTCATGGTAATAGTGTTATCTAATCTTGCGTTCTCACCATTATACAACTGATTATTCAGACAAATCCCTCGTAAGGAAGTCATCACTGCTGCATGTAATGATCATACCTTTGTCTCAGCTAGCCAGCGATGGGGGTCTTTCACTAATCCAGGTTTCTGTGAGATTGCCTGTTCAAAGAAACCAGAGAGAGATTAATGGAAATATGAGCTTTCCTGCTTTTTTTCTGTTCTTTAGAAAGTCCACAATGCAGAGAATCCGAAATCAGGATTTTATGGGTGAAAGTTGTATAGTATAATATAAGAGACATAGGGGTTAAACAATGTACAGACAAAAAACTGAAATAGTGATTGTAAATGTGGCTGGACAAACAACACGATAACAATCAGAAGAGCAGCCTCCTGTCAAACCCTGAACTTTTGTGAAGAACGACTTCTGCCAATTTAAATTGGCATGTGTATGTGTTAAACAGCCTATGACACAACACACTGGTGCACGCGCAAGTATACATACACACACACAGACACCTAGAGGTTGTGTGTGTCATAAAAATGAGCTTAGGGAGTAGGTTCCATCCTCTTCCAGACAAGCTTGTCAGCATCAGCAATACAAACTGACTGTCTGCCAACTCCTAATGACTGCTGACACACACTCTCTCTCTCTCTCACACACACACACACACTCACAGTCTTAAGACAAAAAGACACTCACAGATACACAGATAAACAGTCATATAACTAGATGACACTCAGTTGAGAGCACACCTTTGCTAAAATATGTAGCTGCTGACGTGCCAGCTCCACATGTGGAATTTTCACCAAAGGTTAATAATCTCCTCTATGCTTCATTACCTGCTTGTTTGAAATAAAGAGGTGAACACATGTGCCTGCCACTTCCTGAGATGAAAACATAGATAGCCACTAGCCACTTTCAAGTGTCTTAGTTGACAGGGATAGCGGTGCCTCAAACAGCAAACAGACATATAATGTGCAACAAAGGATGTTGTGGTTATACATTATGCATGTTAACCACTAGGGGCTGTGTTTTTCAATGCAGCGCTAAAGTCAGTCTTAAGGCTAAAGTCATAACTTAAGGCCCAGATTCAAGCTACATTCTAACATGAGCATGCTCATCATGTTAACATACTGAAGTTTAGAAGATGTAATTTTTACCATGTCCATTTTAGCTTAAGCGGTTATGATGGTAACTAATTAACACTAAACACAAGGTAACAGGTATTTGGTCATAAATAAAAGTATTGGAAGAGAGTGAAATTTTGACCTGATGGCAGCTCAATAAAAAAGAAAGAAAAAAGAAAAATCACCAAATTTCAACAATCCATCCACTAGTTATTGAGACATTTCACTCAAAATTTCAAATGTCAACCTCATAATGGCGCTAGAGGGGATCACCAAAACTCATAGGTTTCATTGTCTGGGAATGTCCACAAAATTTTGCACCAATCCATCTACTAGATGCTGAAATATTTCACAGACAAAACTCTGACCTGCTGGTGGCACTGCAGGAAAAGTTTGGCAGTCACCAAAAGTGATAGAAAAATACCTGCCCAGTAGAAATCATTGTCTGAGCACAATGGATATTTGTGCCAAATTTCATAACAACCCATCAGATAGCACAGGAAAAATGTTTTTAAGTGTTTCTTAAGTGAATCTGATTTAAAGTTACATGCCTACTGCAAAGAAGTCACGCACTCCTATGGAATATGAAGAGCAAATAACTGCTTCTTTTCCCCATGATCAACCTTTCCAAAAGGTTTTTGTGCAAATCCATTCACAGAGAAACATCATGCCTCACTGCTAACACACAAACAGATAAACACAACTCCCGTCCTGCTGCATAGGTAAAAAGAAAAAAGACATAACAGACACACAGTTGTGTGTACAAACTCACACACACCCATGAACAAAGTCGACAAAAAAGTACAACTGTTTTTTCAAGTACACCCTTGTGGCAAGGTGTTTACACGTATCAACAGACATGGAAAGCACACAGCAGGATTTTTTCGGACCCTTTCTGTCCCATGCCTTGGCAAACAACATCGTCACTGCACAGATGCCAAGCAACTTTTTCAACCTGTCACTCAAACTGAGATCCAAGCAGAACGAATTTCCCAAGTTGTTGCCACGGCAGCTCAAAGTACGCCAATGGAGTACTGCTGTGCAGAGGTCCCCGTCTCTGGGAATGTACAACCGTGTGGCAGTGTGTGTGTGACTGTGTGGGAGGATAAAACATGCCTCTATGCCTCTCGCTCACGCTCTCTTTACTCTTCCCTGAACCATCAAAGGCAGCACGGCACGGTGGCAGACAAAAAGGA